>VWYI01015652.1:225177-238439 GCA_013399455.1 Anthoscopus minutus
GCCCCCGCCGCCGGTCACATGCGCCCGGCCCCGCCTCGCCGCTGCCCCCCGCTCCCAGCGCCGCCGGGATCGGCCGGGAGCGGGCACGGGGCGCTTGGCGACTGCGAGCCGCGCCCTAGGGCTGAGCCCTGGGGCTGGAGAGCGGGGACAGCACAGATCCGGCAGAGATGGAAGGGACCTCTGGAGATCATCTGGTCCGACCCTCCTGCCAAGGCAGGGTCACCTAGAGCAGGTGAGACAGGAACACATCCAGGTGGGTTTTGTATGTCTCCTGAGAGGGAGACTCCATGACCTCCCTGGACACCTTGTTCCAGTGCTCTGCCACCCTCAGTGTGAAGTTGTTCCTCATGTAGAAGCTTCTTGTGTTTTAGTGTATGGGCATTACTTCTCATCGTGTCACTGGGACCGACTTAAAAGAGTCTGACACCATCCTCTTGGCACTGCCTTTGAGATACTTAGATGTATTAATGCGATCCCCTTCAGTCTTTTCTGAGGCTCAGAGTCTCATAAGAGAGATGGTCCAGACCCCTAATAATCTTTATGTCCCTTCACTGCACCCCTTCCTGGAGCTCCTTGTCTTTCTTGTACTGCAGGGTAAATATTTGCTGTTGTGACAAAAGCAGTCTGTGAGACAGAATCCTTTAGGGGTCTGTGCATATGCTTAGTCCTACACATCATGTGCTGGGCTAGACACGGGATGAGGACTGCTCTGGCCGTGAACCATTTGAATCCATCTCCTTTTTCTTTTTATTTTTTTTTAAGCCTTTCCTGGTATGTGCAGAAATAATTGAAAATAGTAACTCCATTTTTCTTACCCAATCCCAGTAATACAAAAACCCAATTTGGATTACAATAGTCAACCTCAGGATAGTAGTAGGGTTGCAACCCACACATTACATAACAAATTTAAGTTAAGCTCATCAGTTTAAGGCTAGTCCTCTGAAATCAGTGAAGAAGGAATCATAACCACTCTGCTCTTGGTATGCAAGGTTCTAGAATTTATGGAGAAGGATTGTGCACAATAACCCCAGGACAGCAGAGGAGCATCAAGCATCAGATATTTTAAATCAGAGCCTATGTTCTGCTTACAGTTTTATTTTGGCTTATTTTTATTTTTTTTTCCCTGCACTAATTTATCAGGTAAAATTGCTAAAGGGAATTAAAGAAAATCTTGATTAGTCATTGTGAGATTACTGCCAGGTCATTAGATGCTTCCTGGCAATCAACTGTTGTGGCATTCATCACAACATTAATTAGTTCCACACGGTGTCCTGCACTCACACCAACAGGCTGGATGGACATGTTTCTTCCAGAGGTCCCAAGTCCTAGGCCAAGGAATTACCAGGAGCAGAGTAGTTGTTATCCCATGGAGAAAATCACAAAGTGTTGCTAGCAGAGTATTCACAGCCTGTCAGGAGAGAGATTATCAAAAGAGAGAGATCAAAGAAGAGGCTTATCAGAGAGATTTTTTTAAATTTAATTAAGCTTTTTTTTTTCTTTTTAGGAGAATTTAGCAGAGAAACAAAACACAGCAGATTTTCAGTCAACCAGTACAGAATACTGCAAGGATTCTGGCTACTCATTGCCTTTCCCCAGGAATGCATTATACACTAAAGTATTTCAATAAGCAAATGACATACGTTCTCAGATGTAGAAAATTTACAGTTCCCACTCAGGACATTCAGTTTAAAGCAGCTTCTAATTAGTTTTACAAATTTCAGCCACTAATTAGTTCTAAAAATTGACAGGAGATACAAATTTTTAAGGTTTCACACTATCCCACTCCGTTCTTTCACAGACGGTGTTGTGGTTCAGGATCACCTTTCCATGGATTCTTTTGGGGGTTTCATGATGTTTTTAAAAATTCCTCTATCTTTCATGTATCTTATTAGTAATCTATCCCTTTCCTTTGGTTCAAATTTTGTAATTTTTGAAGTCTGGGTTTTTTTCATTACTGTATACATGAAGCATTATGCCATCTCAATTAATTTCAGCAAGACACACTGGAATTACATTACCATAGAATCACAGAATGGATTGGGTTGGAATGGTCCTGAAAGATCATCTAGTGCCAAGCCCCACGGCCATGGGCAAGGGCACCTGTCCATTTTTCAGGCAGTAATACATCTCACTGACTTCAAAGCCGTATAACTACATTGTCCACTTGCTGTCTTGACTCAGTACCACCAAAATACAAAACACTGCCTGAGATATTTGCCCAGGAAAGCAAGTCAGAGTCCCATCTTTCATCCTACCTGGGGAAATTTCTCAAATACAACTGGTGAAACAAGAGCTCTTACTAAAAGAAGTTACATCCCAGACATCAAAAGTTCCTAGTTGAATAGAAAAAATAACTAATTAGGTACTTGAAAACAAGCAAACTGTTTAAAACAGTGGCACGAAGATGACCCAGTGGAAGTTGTTCAGTCTGAAAGAGCAGAAGAGAGATTGTTAAGGGCAATTTCATTGTATAGTCAAAAAATCTAAAGAGCCAAAAAAAATTAACAACCTGAAGAAAAAGTAACATATAGTACTTGTTTAAAGAAAGAGCCTATGAACAACAAAAAAGGTATCCCCAAAAATTTTGAGTATCCCCAAAATTAAGAAGAGAGAAAAACAACAAACAGATGTGTTCTGGTATTAAAAAAAGCTACTGATGCTCATTCTTCCAGGAACTGGCATAATCCTTGTGTTTGTCTGCATGCAAGACACTGTGGTCAGGAAAACATTTTTGCAGAATTGGTCATGTTGCAGTGTTTTCAAATGGCTGATTAAAAGTAAAGGAAAACAAGTCTTTGCATCACAGAAGTTTTCTTCTGGTTTTTTTTTTTCTCCTTTTTTCTTCTTTTTGTAGCATTTTATTCAATACCCAAGTGGCTTTGGTTTTCAGCAGCCTTCCTCTAGAGCTTCAAGTCCTGTCATGGTGTCCTCCAGTGGTCTGGAGCAATGGCAGCTGGGGCTGCTGCTGCCCTTCTCTTTGCCCCTACTCACATGTGTTTGCCCCAATGTGGCTCTTGCTGGTAGAAAACTAATCCTATGTTTAAAAGATTTCTATGATCTCAGTCTCCTCCTCTCAAGAAGTACTGTCGTGGTGTTTAGTAAGCCTAAAGTACTGGTAGGAAACTGAATGCTTTTGAGGTTCTGGCAGTGTTCATAAGCTTATGAAGGCATCTACACTTCCTCCTTCTGCTTGCTTTTTCTGTAAGTGACGTAGGTAAAGATCCATCCAAGACCCTGATGTGTACCCAGATCCTGAAACTGCTCTTGTCTGTCCCAAACACTGGTGAGTTACTTCCTTTCTCCCGTGTTACTTCCCCTCTCGATTTCTTGGCAAGCATCTTTCTCACACAAAAATGTTATCCCTCCTCTTCACTGGTGAATTCAATCCAGACCCTCCTACTACGGGCTGCCATCCCAGCTCTTATTCCCAAGGCAGGGAGCAGGAGGCAAGTTAACTCCCTGCTGCCCAGGAAGAAATGCCTCTGCATCCCTTGGATGACACAAATTTGCAGTACAGTAATGACTGCCACCACAGAAATCTTTCTGGTGCTTGCCCAAGAAACTGCCAAAATCTGTTAAAAGGAAAGCAGCTGCTGCTGAGTAAGCTGTTCCTTGAGTGGGTGGAGCAGCTTCCAGCTCCGAGATCCCATGCAAAATCCAGTGGTTATGAAATGGCTACAATTCTGGGAGATGCTATTTTTGTTTGTTTGTTTACTTGATCAAAGTAAATGTTTACTTAAAGTCTAAACAAAGGCTAGAAAAGGACTGCCCTGGAAAAGCATCACGAGAGTCCTGAGACACAAAAACCAGAGAAGAACAGGAATGACCTAGTAGAAATAAGAGCATGATTCTGATTTCAGCTACACAGGGCTTAAGCCACAGCAAATTTTTTTTTAGCTTGAGAAGCGTTATTCCACTTCATTGCACATGCAAAAAGTGAATTATGTTCTTTGTAACCTGCTGGTTCCAGCATTAATGCCAGGAGATTATGTAGCTGGCTGCTACTTCATTTTGTTATAAGTTTGCTTCGTGTTTTAACATCTCCTGTTTATGGCAGTTGGATGGTCCAATCACTCCCTTCTGAAGATAAAAATCTGCTGGAAAAGGTTAGAGGGGAGTAAACCTCTGCAAGATCCTACTTGCAGCTTGACTGCCAAGAACTTCGAAAAGCAGCATTATTGCTTTTGAGTGAAACCTGGGAATTGTTTGTGTAAAGTTTACCAGCATGCTTCTTGCTGGACCTTCTTTCAGATGCACAGTTCCTAAAGTGCTTGGGAAACATTTTGGCATCTCTGACAGTAGAGATGTATGTTTGTCAAGAGGGTCAAGTTTACTCTGCTTACTCATCGCTAATCCGCGGGATGGAGTCCTATCTAAGGAGTGAAAAGCAATGTAAGACTTCTCATTCTTTGCAAATGAGGTCCCACAGCCTCAAGCTGGTGATAGTGCAACATTTCTCTGCTGTTAGATGGGGAAAGAATTTTTAAAAAGGCTTTTTGCTTACATCGGAAAAACAGAAGCTGAGGTACAACTTGAAAACACTGTAAATTAACCACCAGGAAGGGATGAGAACTAGCTAAAGCAAAATCAAAAAAATAAAAAAAAATAGATGTAAATTAGCTTCAGATGGATTTAGTCTGGAAGTTAGGAGTAGGGCTTTCTAAGGCTTTGAATAGCTCAGTCGTCAGAGCAACAAATGAAAAATAAACTAATTTAAAGGTACTGCCTCATACAGGTAAAAATGATTTTCTGAGATGTCCTGGAAAAGCAGAAGTCAAGACTCAGTGATCCAATAGATTAATTATCCATATTGCTAAGTAAATTGGCTAGTGAGCTGAGTTTGGCTAAGGTAGAGTTAATTTTCTTCCCAGTGGCTGGGATGGAGATGTGTTTTGGATTTGTGCTGAACACAAATTACAAGGGTTGGTAATATAGGCATGTTTTTGTTATTGCTCAGCAGAGCTTGCACAGATCCAAGGCCTTTTCCACTCTTGATACTGCCATGCTGGGGAGGAGAGAAACTGGGAGGAGACACATCTGGGGCAGCTGACGCCTACTGACCAAAGGAATGTTGATATGACATCATGCTCAGTATGTAATGTGTGGGAATAAGAAGGAAGGGGGAGACATTTGGAGTGATGGAGGTTGTCTTCCCAAGTCACTGCCACACGTGATGGGGCCCTGCTCTCCTGGAGGTGGCTGAACACCTACCTGCCCATGGGAGCCAGTGAATTCATTCCCTCTTTTGCTTTTCTTGTGTGAGCAACTTCTGCTTTCCCTATTAAATGGTCTTTATGCGAACTCATGAGTTTTCCAGCTTTTACCCTTCTGATTCTCTCCCCACTCCCACTGCTGGGGGAGAGAGTGAGTGGCTGCCTGGGGCTTGGTTGCTGGTGGGGGTTAAACCATGACAGCCAGTCAACACCAACTGTTGAGGGTGGACAAAGAAATCAAGTTACAGCCCTTTCTGCTGAGATTGAAATCACCTGTGTGATTTTATTAAATCAGTCCAGCAAAATCAATCCAGTTGCTGCATCCTGTAAATTCCTTATACTGGATGAATTCATACAGTCAGTTCTTGATGAAAGCTCTGTATCTTACTATCAAACTCACTTTCCTCATGAGCCTTATGAAAATACTAATGTGAACGCACAAGCCTGCACGAGTCCTTTGTCATGTATCATTCCATACAAAACCATGCCTGAGCATGCAGGTGTTTGCAGTGTAAACACCAATTCAAACAAAGGCTATTGTGATTTCCTGTACCATGGCACAGTTCAAAACAGGGGGTCGCTGACTGGGGCGTATTCAAGGCTGCAATTTTGTTGTGTCCATAGCTCTTGTGACATGTTCTGTTTTGTAGGTCCTCATTTTGGGCTGCCACTTTTGAGAACAGTTTGTAAAGACTGCATGATGATTGTTCTGAATGAGTCCCTGGAGATGACAAGAACTGTCTCAGTTTACTTTTGATGATGCTGACATTGGTTTGCCCAGTTCTTTTCATGCTCCTGGCATAGGTGACCTCTTACTTGCTGCTTGAAAAGCGAATGTGAAGATCAGCTTCACCCACCTGTCGGTTGTCTGCTTGGAGTGATAACTGGAGATCTCTACTTCAAAATTCAGGGAGTCTTTGCAGCAGGTCAGTGATACCTTCTTGCCTTCCAGCTCACTGCAGGAGCAGCCCAGTGAGGTTCTCATAAATTACAACTGGATTTACTGAATAGACATGGTGTTTCCTTCTAGCAGTATATTCCACAGTACACTACTCTTGCACAGAGTGGCGCAGTATCTGGTTTACCACCATTAGCTTTGTATGAGGTGAAGGAGCCTATGTTTACTACCAAATGAAAGGAGAGCATACACAATTCTCCTTTTAATTATGCTTAGCCTTATAAATTATGAAAAGGGTTTTATATTAAGGCCAAAGTTTTATTGTCAAGTAAGCAGGCTTCTATTGTGCATACTGCCAAGGAGAGATAACGGGGCTCTTATACTCTCAGAAATTTGTCCTGCCAAGTGCACATCAGGTTTGTCTAAAACATACCCAGCCTGTGCTGCCAGCCAGAGAAGGTTTGAACTTCACATTGATTTTTCTCATTAAATCTGCAGGCAGTGAATGCACATTGATGAGTGCTTCCTCTGGTTACAGAAGACCCAAACAGGGACCTTCCAAACAAGGCTCAAGTGAAAATTTTCAAATGAAAATCATCTATCCATCCTGACCTTATGGTAGTTTAGGCAGTGAGAAGGGTGTCTGTAGCCAGCTTGTTGTGTCACTCCTATAGTTTTGGCTGCGTCAGTGGAAATGGGTGTTCATTAGGAACAATCATGAGGCAACTGCAGTGGAAAAATTAAAATCCAATTGTAAGCCAGGTGGTGACAGAGACTTATTTTACATCTTAGTCTTTAGTCATACATACTAAAGTTGATTCCTTTGTTTAGATTTAAGAGTGAGAGGGATCTTTGCACTTCCAAAAGAAAACAGGAAAACAATATGAGAAAGGAATTTCAGAGGGAGTAAAATCTGATCATTTTGATGATGAGAAAGATTCTCATCAATCCAAAAGATCTACAGCATAAAAGATTGAGTTCCTTTTTTTTCCCCCTTTTGTTTTGTTTCTGCTATGAATAACATTTTTCTGTGTTGAAATGGGTTTGAGTTTGGGAGTATGACCTCCCCTCTTCCCACCACTAGTATAAACAGACCTGAAATTCAAAGGATGTTTGATGTAAATTCCAAATTCCCTTTTTGGATCTATGTCTCTTATGAGGATAAATTAACCCTTGATGAAACCCACAGTTTTGCAAGGTTTTGACCACACAATTTATAATTATTGATGTTAATGATGATGGCATTTTTCATTTCAGGACAACTCTTCATTAATATTTATTCCAATTTCCTTGTACAGCGGCAGTAGTACTGCTTGTTTGTGGACCTCAGAATCTGGCTCCAACACAGATAATCTGAGTTTGTTCAAACCTAAAAATAAATAAGAAGTTACTGTGCTTTGTTTTGTAGGTTTTTTCATATATATTAATAACATATTTTACAAGGGGGGAAAGAATGCAGTACTTGATCAACAGCTTTATCCTAATGAGGAGTAATAATATAGTAATCTCTTCAAATAATCCATAACTTGTCAGGACCTTAACTGCACCAAGAGCTGCTGATCACCCTGACATAACTAATAGCTAAGAACCTATCTTGAGAGCAGGAACTGGAAATATGCACAGTGCAGCCTGTTTTATCAGTCCAGCTATTTTACCCTCCTTCTCAATCAGTTCTTGTGGTTTCTTTGAAGATGATGGATGCATTAGGTCCAAAAATCCTGCAGTACACTGGGAGGTGTTAAACATTATTTTTGGTGCAATTAAATGCAAAAGAAAAGTCCTATTCTAGGTCTGCACTCTAAGGATCTGCAGACATACCTTCATCACACATAGATCATGGAGTCATATCTCTCATAGTTAGAAAAGTTTTAAGAATAGATGAGAATAAAAAAGTAACAGAGTAGGAAGTTGTGATGGTATCACTTAAAGAGAACTAGCACTAGTTATCTTCAGCAAAGTGAAGGACTATCTGCACAACAACCTCAAAGAGAAGCTACCATGCTCATAATCTTTCTTATGATATCAGGAGAGTGGTAGATTGGATTAGAAAATGAATCTGATGCTCTGGCCGAGACAGACAAAATAACATTTCACCAAAATCCAGAAAGAGTCAGAAGTCTAATTTTGGTGTTAGAACATATGAAAAAAAATCTAGTTCAGCTCTTCAAGCCTTGGTTGAAATGAGTTTGAGCTAATAGTGCCAAGTAATTCCTTTCAGTAAGACAGGTGGCTGAAATGGGGATATGATCCCTGACCCTCTGATCCAGGTGTTCATGCAGTCATTAGCAAGGGAAGAGTGTGTGAGCAGTTTGGACTTTATGTGAGCCACTATTGTTGACTTAACTTCTGGGCATGTGACTTGACTGTAATTCCTTCTAAAATGCTCAGATGAACTGCTTCTTGGTGGGAATATCCCCTTTGGCTCCTATATGGAGAATGGGAGCACTCGGGCATCTGGGTGACCTAGGTCATATTAATTTCCAATAGCCTGAACAGTAAGGAAATCAGACCACTGGAAATAGGAAAGGATCTGGGAAGCTGTGTCCCAAATGATTTGCACAAAGGATGGGGAAAAATTTGAACTGGCTTTATCCTGCAGGAAGGGAAGGTTAATGATACCATGGGAGTTCAAAGATGCAGAGCTGCCTGGGTCTGTTATTCCACAACAACAGAAAGTTCATAATGTCTTATTTAGTTCAGCATGGGAGCAAGGACATAAAGATGTCTTTGAGGAGGACACCTATGGCACACCTATTCTGTGACTTGTCACCCAAAAAGTAAGCTCATGCTGAGGGCAAGTTGATTGCTTTATCTAGTTCAGGGAAAGAAGTATGATAGGCAAGTAAACAGGCTCAATGTACATATGCTGTGTTAGTGACATAACAGGAGCGAAATATGGAAGAAAAATGAATGCAGAGATTTTTGAAGACAAGATTACCTATATCCTACCTTAAAGCAAGACATGCTGTTTCCTGCTCTTATCTTTATGAAGGATCTGTCTGCAGATCAAAGAAACAGAATCATGCTACAGCTTCTTTTTTTTCAAGATAAGCCAAATTTTCACTGCCTCTCCTCTAACTTGCACTGGCACGCTGTACACTGCTTGCTTTTATGTTTGATTATCAAAAAGTATCATGAGATAATTAATGCATATAAGCTAGAGCTTTCCAGGAGAAATAATTTTTCCTTTATTCTCTAGTTCTTAATATCCCAAAGTTTTGTTCCATTCTGAGAACTTTACAGATTAACTTTTCATGGGTAGCTGAGGGGCCCCACAGCAAAAGCAGCCTTCTATTCCACCTATTTCTCACTAAGGCAAATTACAAACAAAAATCTTCCCTGTGTATTTAATGTAATATAAATCTTAAAATGCAATTGAAGGAAAGGATGTAATATATTATTTAAAACTAATCCATTAAGCTATAGGTTAATAGCATCCATACCCTTAAAAAATCACAGTTGGTAGGAAATTCGGAGAACTAAATAACACCTTTTGAATGTTTGTTCTCTATACATAAGTCTTGCAAAACAGCAGACTACTTTTCAAAGTAAAAGGTGGAAAGCCCTCTGAAAACATTCTATCTGCACTGATTCCTGTACCGAATCCTTTCCAGCGCTAGGGGCAGACCGAGAGTCCTTTTAGCTCCTGTCAGCGCGAGAGTTCACCTTGTCCCATTCCGTCTGTTTTGTACGAACATGAATCTTACAAGCTCCTACTCCTCCATAAAACTCTTCCTCATGAAAGAGGGCATCCACAGCATTCCTCTCACTAGTTTCCCTTTTATTTCAGTAAGCTATCCTAGCTCACAAATGCAGGAATTTTGCCAAGGGAGCAGCTAGGACTAGGCAGGGCCAGACTAATAAGATGCATCTAAGTGGAGAAAGCAGGGATAAAGCCAGAATACTCTGTTCCTACTGTTTAGCAAGCAGTATATGATAAAAAGGACATAATTCTTGATCAGGAATCAAAGAAGAATAAAACATAATGTATTTAAACAGGTGTTGAATAAATATAACAGCTTGATTTTTAATAATGGAACTCAGGACAGGATTATCCCTCTTACCACTATGAAGCCCTCTAAGTAGGGCTCAGTTTCTCAGTGTTAGAGCTCCTTGTTCTCAGTACGAGTAGCTTCTTAGTCTCAGGAACAAAATCAGCACTGTGGTTTTCAAAATGCTGCCTGGAAGGAGATGCAAACAGGAAGAGCACAGAGAGGGTGAGGTACATGCATGCAAATATACAATCACAGCATACCCAGCTCAGTATGCTTATGGATGCCCAATTAACAGCAAACTTGCATTTAAATAAAAATATTGCTACCACTCTGTTAAGGAACAGATAGAATTTTCTTCTGTGTTGCAACTGCAGACAGTGCTCCTTTAAATCAATGTTATTTTTATTAATTTTAATAGTTTTCCTGCCTTTTACTTCCAACAAGTCTGACTGTAGTCTCATTGCCAATGGAATATCTGAGGGTGAGTGACACAGCTTTTTTACTTTCATATTTTCAAAGGGGGGTTCACTGGAATAAATGACAGTTGGAAATATACTGAGGTTCTCGTGGGCAAAATCCATCTTCCTTCAGAAAGATTTCCTGTATGCTGTGCTTGACAAACATATTACACAAAATCAGCACTTTGATCCCACCCAAATTCCAATACCACTGTGCATACTTTGTCTGTCTTACTTTATGAATCACTCAATAAAACACACCCAGTTCAAGATATTATTGGCAATGCTACAGTGTATGTACATTAAATCTCATTTTAAGCAGAAACCTTGGAACCTGGAATGTTGCCAGTGCTTGAATTCAAGAAGAATTTGAAATGCATAATGTAAAGCTTCTTAATATACCTGAGACCCTTTAACTGTTCTCGCAGTTAAAAAATATTACAGCTTACATTTGTACCTCAACCGGGCACCCAGGAGGTCAAGCCCTATATGATGGTAAATGACATGGAAATAATCATTTTTATATCAAGAGAGCAAAGCTGATTTGGAAATTATTGAGAGAATCAGCCTAATCAGAAGTTGCTTTAGGGCTGTAATTCCTCTTTCACATCTTAGCTAATTTAATTAAACAGAGAAACTATTTTTGGACCAGACAGCTCTTTAAACTTTTTGATACCTTCCATTACAAACCATCTGGCCCTCTGCATAGCCAGATTTCTTAATTTATACTTTATCACTGACTTCTTCAGAAATTATACATGGGGGGTTGTGTGTATTTGTATCCCTCTAGTTTTGTTTACATTTACTTCAGATAAAAAACTTCATTCTTTGGATTCCCTCCTAGTTCAATAGCTGAAAATTTTGGTGTAGGAACCTGTACATGTCAATAACTATCATTCAGTTCTTCTCTTTATTTTGGGTAGCTTTTTGGTAGTTGTTTCCTCTGTTACATAATCCTTTCCTCATAGTCTGTAATCACTGTAAATAAGATAAGCGTTGAGTCTTTCTGGATATTTTAAGCCTCAGCTTTGAGAGGAACAACAGTTTCTGTTTTAATTATTTCTTCAGAGAAAGGGCCTCTGCTATATTTTGCACATATTTGACTAGTGTCCAAACGTGCCGCAGTTTGTCCATACCTCTGTCTGGGCTCAGCACTACATGAAATGTAATTACACAGCGGCTGATTGAGTTGGAGCAGAAGCAGAATGAGTTCACATTTGCCCTCAAAAAACTGTACAAACATATCTGAAGGCTGTCTCCTCCAGAGGTCTAAAATACACGTGTGTAACTGACCCTGAAATTCAGTGCTCTTCCTGCAAGAGCCAGGGTTATCTAAACAAAGGGTCCTTAGGAAGTAACCTCTTGACTTCTCCACCCCTCACATTTTTAAGGATTGACAGGTCCTAGCAATTGCACAGACGAGGATAACAAGCCTTGTCCCAAAGCAATCATTCTCCTGACATGCTTCCCACTGGCACCTACCACCCTTCAGATCAGCAAAAAAAGAGCTTGGCTGCCTGTATAGGCATGTACCCAGTCTCCCTGACTAAATGGATTACACCGTTGTTGGCTGAATAGGGTGCCAAGAGGACTTCCAGCCATGTATTCATGTGGCTTAGGAAAGAGTGCTACTCCCGAGTCCGACCTAAGTCCAGTTAAAATATGACAAAGGTCTGCAGACAAGGTGCCAAACTCCACTTCTGCCAGGATTTAGGTTTTGTTTCTGTTTTATTTTGGAAAAATGCAATGTGAATGTAAGAAAATAAGCGAGAAGGTTCAAAAACTGTCAACAAGAACAGACTTAAATGTACTGTACATAGCAGCTTGCTGAGAGGAGTTTGGGATGGAGGAGTGTGGGGAGAGCTGGTGCTGAAGTAATAAGAGAAAGGATCCTAGGAAGAGACTGGTTGGTAGGATGCAAAACTCATGGCAAAGGAGGTTTGGGAATAGTGATAATACAGTCCAATTTGTCCCTTTGAGATATGTTCTGGGATCTCAGTAACTCATCTCTGGTTCAGAAGAATGCGAGCCATCAGCTTACATGTGCCAATATCTAAGTAGACCTAAAGAGATGCAAATTTAAACTCAGTAGACCAGGAAGCAAAGGAGTGAATAAATGCAAATCTATTAATCTGAATATCAGGTTAGGTATTTCCTGGCAGGGACTAGTTGGGTGGGGAAGGGAGAGTGCATGGGCTGAGGAAAGGCTGGAGAGCTTGGCTGGCCCAAGGGCTAATCTAACAGGGAGGGTCTGGCCTGGCACATATCTGAGAGCTGGCACATTAGGAACCATGCATTAGATTGCTACTGTCATATATGCTACTGATATATATCTATATATATCTATATATATATGCTACTGTGCTACTGGCATCAGATAGCAAAAAATAGCACAGAAGATTAGAAGATTTTTTTTGGAGTATTTTATTTTATGTACTAATTGCCATCACAGGCCTCAAGCAGTATCAAGCACGTCACTTTGCTTTTGTTCTCTGTTTCTTTACCTGCAAGATGAGAATAATTTATTTCATTTCAAAATGGTTTGGAGATCTAGGATGAAGGGTTGAGGGATAAATGTATCTACTACAATAGTATCCCAGCTGCACATATAGGTGGTTGCTGGAATTTCTTGAAATAGCCAAAATTCACCCTTTTTTTCCTCTTATCAAAGCAAACAAAGCAAAAATAACAAACAAAA
>VWYI01015652.1:238463-253994 GCA_013399455.1 Anthoscopus minutus
CAAATTCCCCCCACAGGCAATTCAGTGAGAAGAAGATTCAGTATCTTGTTGCTCAGTCTTGTTCCCTTCTGATATGACAGTGAGATAGAGACCTCTGAGAACCAGGAAATCCAGAGCTAAGGTAGAGCAGTACAACCTGAACTCTGCATTGTTTGATCAGTGATTCAGTCTTCCTGTAACTTACATATGCAAGATACCATGTCCTGAAGCAGAACATCCTAGAGCTGCAGCACTTTAAGTGCTCTTAGAGGAAAGCCTGTATCCAGGTGAGTGCTACTAAATGAGGAATCCTGCACATATGATGCAGTCAAACTCTAGAGACCTATGTCCTTGAAACAGCCTCTGATGCAGTAATTCTTTATGATCTTTCACTGTCAGCTTCAGCACCTGAAGGGTCAGACACAGACAGAGACTTTGACTTCACTTCTACTGAGAGGACAGACCACTCTCTCTTTAGTCTTTGGCCAAAGGAAATGTAGATATCACTACTGGTCATGGTCTTAATTGAAAAAAGAGGCACCAGGACTTGTTACCTGACTTGCATGCCTCTTCTCCTTTTGCCCACACAGTTGCCATCTCCATGCCACCAATGCAAGAGATTTGCTTGCAAATTAATGCCAAGAGCCACTGCAAGCTCCAGGTGCAGCCTTAATTCCACACTAAGATGTACCTCAGGTGGGTATTTCCTAGCTTTAAGAGGTTTGAGCATTACTTGAACTTGCCACAAAATTTGCTGCTGACCTGGAATGACATGAGGAACCCACAAAGCAAACTTATATTAACCAGTCTTTTGATCAGCAAATTTAGGTGTTACTTTATTCATGGTTGGAATATTTTATGTTCAAAATCTTTCTGCAAGGCCTTCTCTGAGAGCAGTGCTAACAGAACTTTAACTCTAAGGTTTGCCAGTAGACACCAGCTCAAACTCTTGCCTAGGAAATAGGAAAAATTAAATAAAACTGAGTGATGCACTGTTAAAAGCTTTTGCAACCACAAGGAATATAGATATATTTAAAAAATAAAACCAACCCAAAACAAACAAAACCTCACCCCTCTCCAGTATTTTTATTGGAGAGGGGAAAAAGGAGTAGGGAGGGGAAGAAGAGAAGGAAAAGGAAAATGAAAAGAAAGGAAACATTTTATGATGAACACCTCTTTTTAGCAGAAATGCTTTACTATATTTTCAAATACAAATCAACTGCAAATCCCAGACTTCAGCCACTGGGTTTTCATATGTATCCATACATATTAAAGGTATGTGTGTGCTTATGTGTATATATGTCTCCTAATCTGTATATTTAGTTACAGGCCAAATTTGGTTAAACACTCTTTAAAGAACAAAATGATGTTCCAGAAAGCCAAGAGTGAATGGTTGAACCATCAAGAACACATGCAGGCAGACAGAATCCTGAGGGTGGGCAAGAAGACGATGAGTCAGGATTATTCAAGAAGATAAGCAGTTTCTTTGGTGCACCAGCAGTCTAACCCTGATCCGTTTCTTGAAAGGCTTTACAGGAAAAGAGAGTTTCTTGGAAGAATCAAAAGGAGAATAGAGCGATGGCTGTGCAGATATTTATGGGAAGCTCTTCCCACACAAGAAGGCAGCCTGGGAGAAATGCAAAGCAAGTTAATATATGGACATTGAAAGATGACCCTATCTGATCAGACCTGCTTCTTCAAACAAATGAGCAAAAATAGATAATAATACCTTAGATAATAAATAAAGCAACATGGGTGAGTTCTGTGTGCAGCAGTGTTCTTGAGCCTGAGGTACTTATACCCAAAAAAGTTTTAATTGAAAAGATGTCACCATCTAAACTACAAAATAACTTGTTCCAAGTATTTCTGGGTGGATGTTGGGTATCTTGTGTTTAATGTACAAGTTTGAAAGGAAGTACTACACTATTACTTTAGGGAAATGTCTTGCTGATTGCTATGGACTTTTTTGAGATACACCATGTAGATAACAATGCAGGTGTCTTTTATCATGTGCAAAGGATCTTGTCAAGGAGTCTTCCATTTGTATCCTTCCTTCCCTAGCTTGAAGCAGTGCTGTAGTGTTTGTAGTGTGGATTTTACTTCTGATAGATTGTGAGAATGTGAGTTTCTCATTCTTCAATTCTTTACTTCCCAGCGCCTGTAAGGGTACTTAAGCTATGAGAACTCCAGCACAAAATTTGCTAGAACATTTTGGCATGTGTTATATTACTTGCTCCTTAACACGTCTCGTCTAATAAAACAAGTCTGTCATGAAAATTTTCTTCCACAATTAGGTGTGCTGGTTTGGAATGGCCACTCATCTGCAAGAATCAGCATCTGTCCTACACTTACAAGGTTCTCTGTCTGCCTCATCTGTACAGTGGCAGGGAATCTTACCATCAACTTGAACTTTGGATCAGGCCCTGAGGAAGTTCCTCTGGATTTACTGAGGCCAAAAAGTTTAGAAATACCTCGTTACTTATTCATTAAATGGGATTTTTCATTGTGTGTTGGTATGAAGCCATGTTTTTTTCTTTTAATTAAATTATTTTCCCCCTACCATGTGTGTGTGGCACTGTATGAGCCAAGGGTTTTGCCAGAGTTCCGACTCACGGAAGAAGAGACCTTTCCTGATGACTCCTAGTGATGGTGCTGGAACCAACTGCTCCTGAGGAGTAAAGTCTGATGTTCTACAGGTAACACCAAGCACAAAACCCCCTGCAGTTCCTGAACAATTATAATTTGTAACACACTGATCCTTGTTATCTGTGCTATTTAAATACCATATGGTCCTGCCTACAGAGAAAGATCACTGAAGATCACAAGAACGTAGGAAGATCCAAAATTAATTTATGTGATGTGATGTTTCAGTATGACTACTTGAAATTGTCATTGCTTTATTCAATAAATTCTGCTTTCTCTCTTTAAACAAATACACACATAGAAATTAAAAAAAATCCTAAATACTCTAGAGGCAATTATATATAGGGCAGTAGTTAATTGCTGATAATGAACACTATTAATACACTTTAAAGAGCAGTAATTCTGGTCATTGTATAAACCCAGTTGTCATAGATGTATCTCATTAAGTTCTCCTTATGATGATAACCCTAATAATGCTTAAGGTAGCTTTGATGCTCTCAGACCACAGTAATCTATGGCTTGTGAGCATTAGTGCCTTTTCCTAAATGGTTGGAAAAAGGAGTTAGACCTCTTGATTTATTCAGAAAAATTAAGTGCATCAAATTTTAGTTGTGAGAATGATTCTTAGATTCACTTCTCCTGAATTCAGTGGGAGCAAAACTGATGGTGGTGAATGATGTAAAAGAGATGCATCAGAATGCTGAAGGAAAACTTCCTGGAAATTACTGGCAATAATAAAGATAACAAAATGAGATCTTGAAGTACACCTGACTTTTCTGTTCTAAGTCTATTGCTATCACATCCAGCATTGCCAGGGATTTGTGATGTCAAATATTTCCCCTGAATCTCTTCTTAAATTACACTGTCAGAGAACAGCATGGCTCATATAACTTAGTCATGGTGAATTTACTTGATTTATTCAATTTTGAGGTTATATATCTGAACAAAAGAAAATGTTAGATAATCAGTATCCAGTAGGCCCCAGTGGCTCATCCAAAGATTGAACAGGTGTGAAATAGGACAGAGCTTGTTCTACAGGATTTTAAGGGAAGGGATGTGTGGATTTTAAAAGATTACACATTTTCATTCGTCATGGCAAAGAGAATGAATGACTATGGAGATTTAATCCTTGTACAATTTACCGAATAAAGCCAAAAATTGTTAAAAAGCAGCTTACAAGACATACTCTCAAACACACAGTTAAAAACAGTGCTAATGAAATTGCGTCTTTTTTTGCAAGCCAAAAAGAATTTATTTTGCTTTTCTTTGTATTAACAGAGACTTAAAACAAGACTGTGGAAGACTCAGGTAATAAAGCCAGGTAGCACAAATACAAGTAATGTTCCTTTCCTCTACCAAATCCCAGGTTATGAATTGAATACAGCATGTATTTCATCCAACACTTTTAATATTCCAATTCACAGTGGAAAAATTCTATCCAAACAGTTGAAATGAGAACCATCAGCAGTGACCAAAAGGTACAGCCAAAAAAAGCAGAAAACTGTGTCCACCTTTGTTTCTGTGTAGAACTAAATTACCTGTTTTTAAAGCAAAAGTCTTGCACTGCACGGTGGTGCAGTGGGGCAACATCCTGTGTGTTTAAGGCATAGGATCCCAGCTTCTGAAACTTGGCAATTCACATGACGAGGATGTCCATGGGCTACACAGTAGTAGTGGCACGGCTGCCTGTCACAGAATCATTAGAGTTGGAAGGGACCTCTGGAGATCCTCTGATCCAAATCTCCCTGCCACGGCAGGGTCACCTAGAGCAGGTGAGACAGGAACACATCCAGGTGGGTTTTGTATGTCTCCTGAGAGGGAGACTCCATGACCTCCCTGGACACCTTGTTCCAGTGCTCTGCCACCCTCAGTGTGAAGTTGTTCCTCATGTAGAAGCTTCTTGTGTTTTAGTGTATGAGCATTACTTCTCATCCTGTCACTGGGAATGACTTAAGAGTCTGGAACCCTCCTCTTACCACCTGCCTTTGAGATATTTATATGCATTAATGAGGTCTCCTCTCGGTCTTATCTTTAGACTAAACATGCCCAGCTCTCACAGCCTCTATTACGAGAGACACTTCAGACGCCCAATAATCTTTGTGGCCCTCCACTGGAACCCCCACAGTAGCTCCTTGTCTTTCTTGTACTGAGTAGCCCAGAACTGGACACAGCACAGCAGATGTGACCTCACCAGTGCCAAGCAGAGCAGGATCACCTCTCTGGACCTGCTGGTCACAGTCTGCTCTGTGGCAGGTCACGGAACCTTTCTTCCCAGGTAACCCCACGACGTCGGCGGCAAGGATTTCTGCGGCCCCGGTACCGCGTCTGGAAGCGACCCTACGGTGACCACGGCGAGGAGCATCTTCGGGGCCCTTCCTCCAGGTGACCCCACAACACCCAAACTTCACGGCAGGGGAAGCTCCGTGGTCTCTCCTCAGCCCGTCGGCGGGCGGCAGGAGGAGCCCGAGCCCAAGCCCCGATTTGGCGGAGGAGCGCGGAGGGCAGGTGAGCGGGCCGGGGCGTCTGGCCGAGCCCGGGCACTCTCCTGCCGTAGGGCCGGCCCGGGCGGCTCCGGCCGCGACTCAGAGCGCGGGGATGGGAGGCGCGGCCGCCTGAGCGAGCGATCGAGCAGCAAGCGAAATCGGCTCCGCCGGGCGGAGGCGGGGGCAGCGTGTCCGGCTCAGACCCCTCCTCCCGCCTTCCTCCGCCCGCTCCCTCCTCCCTCCCTCCTTGCTCGGCTCTCCCGGGGACGCGGAGAGGCGCCGCCGGGCCCGGGGCCTGGACCGTACGGCTGCCTGCCCTCTCCCACCGCCGCTCCCACCGCCCGGCCGCGCACTGGATGTAGCCGGGCGCCCCGCGGGGGCTGCAGCAGCAAGATGGCGGGTAGGCATCGCCCCCCTCCCCCTTCCCGCACACGCCGCCTCCCCGGCGAGGCGCCAGCCCTCCCTCCTCTATCCCCCTCCTTCTCCTCTCCCCCGCCCCGGCTTCGGCAGCGCTGCCCGCCGCTGTCCGAGCTCGGAGCGCAGGGGCTGCGGGGCTGGTCGCATCGGGGGGGCGCAGCCCGCGGGCGGGGCAGGGTCACGCGTGGCACTGAGGGTCGGCGGGCGCATTGGCACATGGTGCGTGTGTGTGTGTGTCTCCCCCACCGCAGATCTGTCGCTGCTCCAGGAGGACCTGCAGGAGGAGATCGACGGATGTGAGTGGGGACGGGGGGAGCGGTGGGGCGGCTTTCGGGCGAGGAAGTGGTTTCCGCGGGGGAGCTCCCAGGGTGCATTGTGGGAGGCGGCGGGGAGGAGGAGGAGGAGGAGGAGGAAGCCATGGCCATGCTCCGCGCTTCCCGGTGTCCATGACCCGGTCCCGGTCGCGCGTGGGGCTGCGCCGGGCAGTCCCGCGGGGTGCGTTGGGCGGCGGGCGGGGCGGGGGCGCCGTTAGCGGCCGCCCCGGCGGGACCGAGGGAGGGAGGGAAGGAGGGATGGAAGCAGGGGAAGCTCTGCCTGAGGGGCGGTGTCCCCTCATGGCCCGGGCGCGGCAGGGCGCCGCCAGGGAGGAGCACGAGGAGGTTAAGGCTGCTGCATCTGCAGCAGCATGTGGGTTGCTCGTTTCTTTTATATCTCTGTATCTTGTATATCCTTTCTGTGTCCCCCCACCCTTTCCCCTTCCATTCCTCCCCCTAGGGCTCTCTCTTCCTTGTGAAGGGTCTGGAGTACATATCCTGTGAGGAGCGGGTGTGGGAGCTGGGGATACTTTGCCTGGAGAAAAGAGGCTCAAGGAGGGAGCTTATTACTGCCCTTTACAGCTCCCTGAAAGGAGGTTGTGGCCGGGAGGGAGTCGGGCTCTTCTCCCAGGCAACAGGAGAGAGGACATGGCCTTAGGCTGCACACCAGGAGGGATTTATTCTCAGAAGGGGTGATTAGATATTGGAATTGACTGCCCAGGAGGTGGTGGAGTCACTGTCCCCGGAGGTGGTTAAGGAAGGTGGAGGTGGCACGCAGTGGCATGGTCCAGTTGACAAGGTGATGTTTGGTCACAGGTTGGACCGTGACGATCTCAGATGTCTTTTCACACCTAATTGATTCTGTGAGTCCTGACCCCGCTGGAGAGATCTGTGGAGAAGAGTTAGTGTCAGGGTGCAAAGTAGCAGAATTGTGGCTGGGGTGGTACAAAAATTGCAAACTGGCTTCTTAAGGCTGAGAAGCCTTAGCATGGCAGACTAAGATGTTACTCAGGTGAGAAGGTGTCTGTTAATCAGGTGTTGATGCTGAGGGAGGTTCTTGGAAGCAGAGAGTGAATTTTGGGTGGAAAGTGAAAATGGAGGTAGGGTCAGGCGCCTGCTGTGGATGTGCAGATGCCCTGGTTGCTGCCTGAAGGTGCTTTGTCTGCTGTGCAGTTTGCAGGGCATCCCCTCACCAGGGCTGGAATGCAGGATAAAAACCTTGAGTGTTGTGGCTTTTCATTTTTACAGGAGAGCTATTTAAACTTTTCTGAATTTAACTGATACATCTTCTTTTTCACTTTTGTCAGCTGACATTTAGAAGGCTCCTATTGTACTTCACCTTGCACAAAGACGGAGCCTTTCCCTCAGGCTTTTTTTTTTTAAATTCAGAGTGATAAGTCACCGCTTGAAAACTCTCTGTGATTACAGAGGACTTTTTTGGAAGAGATATGCTTAAGAAAAAAATAAAGTGCATTCTTAGGTTTCCGCTTCGATTATGGTTTTAGTTTACTGCAAGACAGGAATTGAAATTATCTGTAGTCACTGGAGGTGTGACTGAAGCTTTGGGTTCTTGGTGCTGGTCTTAGTGTTATGGTGTTCAAAAAGGAAAAAAAAAATGTGCTTGGAGATAATGACTCAGTCTAAATGAGAGCATCCTGAAGGCAGAATCTATAGAAATATAAAGATTTGAAACCTCATTAAAAATTGCTGAGGTTTTGATGGAAGTAGATAAAAGCAAATGTCTAAGTACTTATGCGTGGTATTTTAATAGAAAAAAACTAGAACTCTGTATGAATCAATATGTGCTGTCTGGATGTTGTTCAGTCACACAGTGGCTTGTATGATTCTAAATTGTACATGATTTTGTTCTTGGATTGTGTCTGTTAGCCAAAGAAAAGTTAATTCAGATCAAGGAGTACGTATCTAGTCAAAAGTACTGCTCCTTGTGCAATATTATTTGAAATAGTTGTGTTTTGTACCCATGTACAACATGTTTTACACTGTTAAAAAAGTGTTTCCAGCTGATTGGTTGCTCATATGAAACAGACAATTTAAAAAAGACAGAAAATTGCAGCTCCTGCCTAAACCCCACCCTACAGTATCCCTCTGTTGTAAATATTTCAGATGTTTGCAGTTCTTGCAAGTAGCAGAGTTGGACACTGGTTTAGTGGTGTATTACTGGAGTAGTAGAATGCCGTAGTTGTAAAACTGGAGGTGCTGGCAGTTTTTGTACCTATGTGATTTCTGCCAGATGCATTCTTGCCATTAGGCATGCTGAGTTATATTTGAGGACAAATAAGAGAGAAATACTTGCAGACATACCTGTAGTCCTGATTGTATAATTTAGGAGGAATAATTAGATAAATCTAAACTAGTGTGATGGATTGACTGGCTAATTTGAAAAGTGAACTACGTTTTCAATAAATTTTTGGGCTTGCAGCTGATCTGATATTAAGCAATAGCGTGACATCTGTGAAGGTGTGCTGGAGAAATCAGGAGTGTCTTAAGACTGGATGCATGTGTCAGAGTCTGGATTGGACATCTGAAGCTGAGCCTCTGATTGTGCATATGGCTCAGGACATTTCACCAGATTAGATACTCATCTGTAGCTCATCAGTGAGGCTAGATTTGAGTCTGAATCATGAAAAATTTTGTTGTTGTTGTATTTTTTGTTTTGGCTTTTTTCCTTTTGGTGATGAGAATTTTCAGTGTTACCTCCTAAAGAAGGAATCATTAAGGTGACTTAAGAGATACCTTTTGTTGGTCATGTTCTAAAGCAGAAGGAGAAAATCCTGGAGCTGAGCAAACAACTATGCACAGTTCCTGCTGAAAATAATGAGCCAAGCGTCTGTGCAGCTTTTAGATAGACAGAGTGAGGAACAGCTGTTTTATAATTTTTGTCTTTTAAGGTTTCTGGAGTCAAGTGTGTTACTGGAAAGTTGGAGTTTAATCAACAACTTGTACAACTGTACAATTTGTTCTTCTCATTTATTATGCCAACTTGTTGGATGCTAATTAACCTGAAATATAGAACAATAAAATATCATATAATAATTAAGATACTTGTGAAACAAAGTTTACCTTTTCTCTGAAGAAAACTTGATAAATATTTAGGTTAATGAAACATTCCTGGATTTCAACAGAGAGCAGTAAATCTGCTGTTGGAGTAGTGGAGATCTTCACAATATGTGCTGTGGAAGGCATCTCGTAGAAAAAACCAAAAACAACCTTCCTTTTGTTGATTTGTTTAAGAGGTCAGAGATTAAACAAGAGCTTTTATAAGAAAGGCTTTCAGAGAGTGGTTGATAAACCAGCTGGATTGACTTTTAAATAATTAATTTCAGCTTTGGTTTGCATTTCTATTTTGAAAGCTTCATATTATTTTTCAGCTCTTGGTTGCTTGGTAACCACTGGAAAGCTCTGATTTTTTTTTTTCTTGAGGTGAATACATACTTTGCACCTGGTACATTAAACAGATGATTGCTTTAAGTAGTTACATAGCTTGCGAATGGTATTTCAGTGTTTTGATTTTAGCTGATATTTCACTTCTGTAGATATTTGATAGCCTGATGTCAAAGGCTGTGATAATATGTGAAGAAATTCTGGTTCTTCCAGAATTCTTCAGCCAGTGGCTTTTCCTTATTTACTTGTTTGAAGTAAAAGGAAAACTAACCCAAAACAAAGACAGTGAGTGTACCCTGGCTAAAAGTACAAAAGGCGATAAAAGAAAAATTAATTCCTAGATGTGAGTTCTTGTGAAAGACAACTTAATTGACTCTAGCCCCCTCAGATAAGGAACATAAAATTACATTTCATTTATATGAAGATAAACCTAAGAAGAATGCTTGTGTGATATTTTCCATTAAAGAAAAAAAAAATAAAGGCCAACTCACTCTAAAGGCAAGAGGGTGAAAATGAAAAAATTCAAAGTGGAAGCCTGAAGAAGAATCTCCATCCCACTACTTGGATTCTTGGCTTCCTTGCTCTTCTGTCTGAAATCTTGCACAGCATATGAAAAGTCAGAGAAAATCTGGCTTTTATTCAAATCTTTTGTTTTGTGCATACAAAATCAAAATAGAATAGTATAACTGTCTAAGATAAGTATAGAACAGAAAAGAAAATCAGCAGCAAAAATGGTTGAAAAGCAAACGTGGGCTTGTTGAATATAAAGTGTTCTTTATGACTCTTGCCAGACAGTTTGTGTTCCCCCTCCCCTGGCTGTTTCTGAAGGCTGAACTGATCAGTACAGATAGATGAGATGAATTGTACCATGATGCTGACATCTTTCAGTCTGACCATTGATGTGTGCAGGGTATGTGCTCTAAAAGATAGAGCCGTCTGCAATTAGAATTCAGATTTGGAAAGGGGATAGCTTAGTTCAACTCACTATTTTAATTGTGATTTAAATCAGGACAGAAAAGAAATTTTTATCTGATAACTGGTTTTAATATTGTTTTACATTTGTTTTTGGAAAAAGTCTTTTTTAGTGATAGCTGACAGCTGCATTTGCATTCAGCATCAGGACTTCTGGTAGTTACAAGTATATGTGCATGCTTTGGTTATGTAGCTTGCTCACAGTTTGAAACTTTACTTTTTGCCATGCTGACAATGGTGAATTTCCTTTTTCTCTACACTTAGTTTCCAGATGTTTTAACTAAAAATGCAGAAAATGGACTTTTAGTATCAACACATTGTTCAGGTAGTTCTAGTTTAGAACTGTTAAATGAATTTTTATATACATACATACCTATGCGTAAACTTGTTTTCTTTAACACAAGTGTTTGATGGTATGATAGATTTAATATTCAACAATGAGGTAGTTTTTACAATTGGCAAATCTAACATTACTGTTTGGATTTTACTAGTGGATGAAACAGTTCTAAAAACTAAAAACAGTAGTGATGATCCAACATAGCTCTATTTTTATTACTGAGTTCTTTTCCATTGATTAAAAGGGATGGGTCTTCCTAGCCTCTCCTCTCAGCAGGCTTCCCAGTGAGCGAAACACTTACTTAGTTGAGTTGAAGAAAATTCTCTTTGTGCATCTGCAGATGCCAAAAGCTGTTTTATCTTTTACGCTGTGTTCTTTTTCTAGGTGATGAGCAAATCATCTGGCATGAGCTTGTGTTGGTTGAATGCTCTTAATTAAATTATTCTCTTAGACTTTGAGTAGGGCACAAGTCACTCTCCAAATGGAAGCTAATTTAAATTTAATTTTTTAAATCTTTTTTAATGATAGTTTAAGTAAAAAAATGTGGTTTTTTTTCCTTTTTTGTTGTTTTGTTTTTATAAAATCAGTCTGTATTTCCCTGTGGTGTCAAATCACAGTCACAGCTTGATGCTGTGTTGTAGTTTTTATTCTCTGGCAGTGAATTATGCTGGCATAACAAGCATTCGGTATGTTGCAATTCACCTTCCCTTTCCAACAGCTGTACATAGAATATCAGAAGCTTTTGCACTGTGGTTTCTTTGTTCCTTCACCACAGAATAAGAATTAGCAGATTCTGTTATGCTAGTAGTTGTTTTGTACAGGCTACATATTGTGTCCCTTCTTAGACTTAATTCCAGCTTTGAGTATAGCTGAATTTCCAACATGATGTTCAAATGCCCTGTTGCATTACTGGTCTTTTGGTCACATTGAAGTCTGAGCTCTGGTGAAAGAGCACTGAGATAGTTTGAGTTACTGGGTTGGCATTTCAGCATTGCAAAAAAGTAATAACAGAAATTAATGGCAGACTTTCTGCAGTGATTGGAATTGGTTCTCTGGTGTGGCTGAGATTCTTGCTCCTTTGGGAATCCTATAACCATTCCTTAATGCTAATGAAGCACACGTGTTTATGTCTGTTGTTTTCCCTGGAGATCAGGGTTTAATACTCCCAACACTTCAGTTCATTTATTTGTCTTTTAATGTGGTGATTGACCGTCATGGAAACTGGGAGACTCAGGTGGATGTCTGTGTCCCCATGGAATTCTGGTGTTAGTGGTCTCAGGTGGGTAATGGTCTCTTTTTTCTCCAGCAACCTCTTAGGATCCTAGAGAAAAGAAGATGATGTGAGGAAAGGATTATGCTAGATTTGGTGTAGGGTAATGAACCTTCCTTGTGAAGCTGCACATTTTTTCTCCATTACACCTAGTTGAGGATGGAAGAAGTAGTAATTTTCTAGGCTTTCAGCTTTCTGAGGCCACTTGCTTAGCTTCTGATGTGTGCTTTTTACCAGCCACCTTTCATTATCCCATCTCTGGCAGGGATCCTCAATTAAGGTTGCCAACTTTTTTTTTTTCCTTGTCTCATGATTTGTCTTCTAGGGCTTTGGGTATTCTCCTTCTCCCTTTCTCTCCCACTTGCAGCTGAAAAACAGAGGGAGTGGAAGAGTCATGAAGGAGCTGGAAATGTTGAAAATCCTAGGCTTAAGATAGTTAAACCTTGGTGCTTGCAGTTATTTCTGACTGCTGACCTATTGTGGAGGTGGCAGGCTGCAGCGTGTTGAAGATAAAATGCTTTTCTTTCCTGTGAGTCTTCCTGTGCAGCCTTTTGCTGCTAAGACTTTTCCCTCTGTGTGGGCAGGAAGTTTTCATTGCAAGAGTTATAACATGAGCAGAACTGGATGAAAGGATAGCTTCTGCTTTGAGAACTGGAGGAACAGTTCCCTCTTTGGAAGAGCGAGGCAGGGACAGCTGCCCCTAAAGGTTCCCAGAATATCAGGGCTCCTCTGTCTGCTTTAGAAGGTACAGTATAAGAGAAACTAATGTGGCTGTTCCTTGGTTTGAGAGGGATGCTGAAGTTTTTTCTGGCAGCAGGGTGTTAAAAACCTACTGGATAGGTTAGAAAAGTGTCAAAGTATGTTTGTGAAGGGTGTTTCTTTGCAACAGTGGAACAACTGCACTGACAGTTGAGAACACTGGTTTGGTGGGTTTTTCTTGCTGTTTTTATGGTAAAGAAAATGGAGGCAAGTAGTCCCATAAATACATGTTATTCTCTGTACAGTTTCTGGAAAAGCTAAATAGATTAATGTAAAAAATGGACATGGTATGTGAGTGATATTGCAGACTGTTGAAGCATTTTTCTTTGATAAACAGATCTGCTTAGGGAATTTTTTTTGTGTTGTTGCCATAGCGCCTGAACAGTTCCCAAATATTTGAATGGAGGAGAGACTACCTTTTCCTTCCTCTCTAGGCTACAGGAGGAAGGGCTTGATTAGTCTGTAGGGATGCTTGCTTGTGCAAGTAATGTAAACATTAAATTGCATTGAAAGGAACACCCATGACTGTTCCTACTTTTTCCAAGAGTCAATCCACTGCATTCTGTACTGCTCAACCTTCTCCTATACGCCAGTTTGAGCTGGGTTTGAGCTTTATACTGAGCACAGACAGGAAGAGTGTGGAGAATTGCAGTAAGAATTTCTTTGTACACCCAGAAAACGTAGAGATTTGTCCCACCAAAAGTTTTGAAAGCTGTCAAACAGCATCTCAAGAACATTGTCTGGGAAAGAGAGGAAAAGTGCAGTTAGGAAGTTGAAAAATTTATGTTGGAAGGCCATATTTCATAGCTTATGGATGTACTAATTGTAGAGCTTGCCTTCTTTGCAGTGTTTAGCCTAAGTAAGTGTATTTTAAATTATTGTGGTGATGCTGTCTAAGTCACTGCACAGTGGAACAACACTTGGTAGCTGATGGATTATAACTCATGGTGTCACATCAAGCATTACAAAGTTTGCACAAGTCCTTAGAGTGTTTGAGCTTCAGCTGCTTGCTTCATATCTCTCTTCCTTCTAGTTAGTTCAATGTTAAGGCACATACAGTTTGAACTTGGTGTTTTTGTGTGTACCAGATACCCAGTTGTGTGGTAGGATTTTAGCATGGCCCCAAGCATAGCGAATGCACGTGTCCTATTGTGGTAGGACCAGAGAGAAGATGTTGAAGATGGAAGTAGGATTTTCCTCCCAGTGCTACAAAATTCTCAGTCAGTCATGAGGTCATTTAAAAATCCTATGAACAGCAGTGTTCTGCAGGGAGAAAAGGAATACCTTTCTTTGGTGGTAATGACCTTGTAGAGGAGAAGAAGGTACCTGCGAAG
Organism: Anthoscopus minutus; assembly: GCA_013399455.1. Taxonomy (NCBI): domain Eukaryota; kingdom Metazoa; phylum Chordata; class Aves; order Passeriformes; family Paridae; genus Anthoscopus; species Anthoscopus minutus. Next base: position 252,374 of record VWYI01015652.1, read on the forward strand.
AGCTTCCTACTTGCAGTACCTGGCTTTTGCTTCACTCCAGCCTCATTCCATAATTCTCAATGCATGCAGTTGTTTGGAAGGGGTAGAAGACAGGGACTTAAATAGCTGGGAACTTGAGTGCTTTAGTGATGGGTGTGACATGGTCCCTACAGGAAATAGGCAGACTGAATATAAACTGTTGATTGTTTTAACTGGTAGCTTGGATGTCCCTCTCTTTGTTTCAGTTTCCTCTGGAGCAGCGTTTGTTGCAGGTCAAACTGTTAACCGGTAGAAGGTACATTCAACTGATGTGCAAATAAATGACTAGTGAGCAGTTTGAGATGGAACTATTCCTTTTTTTTTCAGAGCAAATCAGGATTTTCAATGCTGCTTGGATATGCCTGAAAGAAAAAAAATTTGTGTGTAGCTGCACCTCTTCTCCTTGCTTAAAGAGTTTTGTATTGCCCCTTGTTTCCTCTGATGCTTGATGAGAAATGCAACTCCTGTGACAACTTGATAGCTGTCTTTTTTGAAGGCCTTTGCTAAATGAAAATATTCTCATATCCTGTTACATTTAGATCACTGGGTCTCTAAAATTTTCTGTGTCATGCTTGCATCAGTTCTGTGTGTAAGCAGCTGCTGGTTTTTTGATTCCTGTGTCTTTCATCTGCTAAGTGCACCCCATCCCTAGCCCCCCAAGCCTGTACTGAAGCTTTATTTTAAAGGGTTTGCTGTGTCTGTGTTTCAAGCTGTTAGCAAGCTCTTCTGTCAGAGTGCTACATAGGGGCTAATGTGGTAATTGCATCAGAGCTGCTTAGCATTTCCATCTTTCTTACCTTCTTCCTTGCTCCTGCCTTACTGCTTTTGCCCCACCCCAAACTCTGTTCCGTCAAACTTGGAGTTCAGTCTGTGCATACAGATGTGGTAGCTTGACATTCATAAAAGGCTCAAGTCCAATGGTGCTCCATGGTTTGAAGGGCTAATAAATTAGAAATAATTATAGAGTTATATAAAAATGAATATGTTTACTGTATTGAAGGGCTGAGAATACTTCTTGTGCTCTACAGAAGTCTGAATCTAAGGTGAATTTATTCTTTTGTAGCATGGAAGGCAGTACTTTAGAACAAAACCCACTGCTGTTATTTTGTGGTCATATCAAATATCTGGGCTCATAAGATTACAATTCTTGCTTTACAGTTAAGCAGAAAAATTACTTCCCTGAACAGCAGAACAGAACTCGGTTCTTTCTGCATAAGTGCTGTATTATCCTGAATATCCATATGATAACAGTTGATGTAGACTGTAATAAGTAGCTTATAGTGAAATTGAATAAAAATTAGTCCATTTTACTAGATGTATCTGCCATATAGATTTTGCAATACATCTTGAGAACTCAAGATCTCACTTGAACTCCCTGAGTTTCTATGCCAAAACAAAGAAGAATATATTTCTGCCATGGAGCTCATAGCAAATACTTAAGAATAAAAAGAATACATACAGGCCTTGTTGTTACCTTCTGATTCAAAGGCAAGGGCAACCTGGTCCAGAGAACAGCATGGTGACTCGGCCTCACCCGAGTCACTCGGTCCAAAGACACACAGCACCAACGTGGTGGATGGTCAAATGGCGTTTGTTACTTTAC
>VWYI01015654.1:0-14122 GCA_013399455.1 Anthoscopus minutus
ACACAAGCAATGGCATATATAAGTGTTGCAAAAAATTCATGGGCATTTTTTTAATAGTAATCTAACTTCTGTGGGTGAACTTCCCATCTCTCCCAGAGGACAAAGCTACAATTAGACTCTGGTATTAAGACAACCTCAGAGATCAGCCTGCATCTCATATCAACAGACAGATCCCCCCAAGTTCCCATCAAGCCACCAGACCGACTCACTTGGGTATATGATTTATTAACTATGTAAGATCTGAGGCTAGTATTTTCTTCCCTTGGTGGAAGCAGGGAACTCCCATCCTTGTCAGAGGGGCATCATTACTTACTATCAGTCTTTATTCTAGTACAGAGTGGTAACTGCTAGGAGCCACTATCTCACAGCCTCTGTTTATCTTCTAACCTACACTTGCAGTTGATGTAGTCATGCCACAGAATAAACCCTGAAGCAATTGACAGCTGTTGGACTGAGCACACTACCACCACCACTCCTTCGTAATGCTCATAAGCCTTCCTTTTCTTCATTCAAAATTACAAATGCTAATGGCACAATGCAGGAAGCATCTGTCCTACTTATTTTGTAAAGTACCTCCGGCTACTACTGAAGTAGAGTTAATAAGTATTTAACTATGAAGTGGTTACTACAAAATTAAATACCACACAGCTTAAAACAATCTTAGCTCCATAAACTGTCACAAGGCAATATAAGTTCTTTGCTGCTGCCATTAAGAGACAGCCTAAAATTTCAGCTCACTGGAACCTCGGATACCTAGCCCTTGTAGTTACGGGGGAGGAAGTGAGCTTGAAAATATGCTTTAAGAAGAAAGAGACAGCAGAAAAAGCACATAAAAACCTAATAAAGTTTTAAAAAGAAACATCAAAATTTTTAAGATGTAGTCAGTACTTTGTGGGTTCGAACTTGTGACCTGCAGCACTGCTTCCTTTTGGCGAGGATGTAGCACATGCCTGGTGAAACAACCATGCAGCAAAAGGATAATTGAGGAAGGCGTTCTCACATCATCATCTTTCTCAAGTTATGCTGTAAAACGTGAACACATTATGGCACCCATTATGGCACCCATGTATTTCTTCTGCCAAATCTAAACACTATTCATCATTCACTCTCTTCCAGTTCTTGCTCTAAGTATGTGCCTAATTGCATTGTTCATGAATTCTCCCTCTCTTCAGGAAGGGAATGCTACAGAGAGACTACACTACAGCACTGCTGCACAGTCTTAAAAGGTACATTTCCAATGTTCTTTTTGATTTTACTTTAAGAAACAAAATGTCCTCAGAAATACTGTTTAAGCGAGATATATTGGGCTTTCCTAGCAAAGTGGCTCAAAATTCAAACTAGTTTTCTAACTGTCCAACAACATGGACATGGTTTTGCAGTTGTACATTTTAGCAGCATCAGAATTGGAAAAGGCTCTTGTTAACCTGTCCTGCCCCACACCAAACCAAAGCAGTTATTCCTGCTTCTGAAAACCTGCCAGCATCACACCACACATACATTTAACTGCTGCCAAAGTTCCTCCCTGCACTCTAATATAAGACACTTATTGCCCTAATCTCTTCCATCAACATGGGGGTGTGCAGAAGAGGAACAATTTGCTGTCTATGACAAATGATGCCTTCTTCGTCTCCAAAAGCATACCAAACTACCCCTTTTACTTCCACAGTATGCAGGTATCTGACAAAAAAAACACAAGTCTTTCTCCAAACACAACTTCTCTCTGTTAAGGAAAGTTTCCAATGCCTCCCCTATTACTTCCTCATCATTTCCTCTCTGTCCAAATATTGCAGCAAGCCTGTCAACAAACAGCAGGATAACCTTTTCTCCAAGTATAAAACAGCAAGCAATAATGTCCAGTAGATATGACATCATAGCAGTAGGGATATTTAATAGATGTAGTCCATCTTTGTTCTTTATCAGCTCCTACAGTCAGAAATGCAGCCTCTGTTGACATTAATTAACTGGAGACACAAACTAAAGCTGCACTCATCTTTGACCTTGTATGGTATTTCAGGACCAACTGCAGTAGATTGGTTTTAGGGTCTAAGTGCTTGTCTCCTCTCCTTCATCATTCTGCTAATGGTGAAACATTCTGTACCACAAGAGACAGCAACATATTTATTACTTTGTGGACAATTCAGGATTCTTTTATTCCATTTCCGTCTTTCAATAATAGACACTGGTATTTTGTTCTTCAGAGCATAACGGCCTGTTGGGCCAAGCAAAATGAAAAAGCAACTCAGTATTTTTCATTGATGACTGCTACTTCAGTTTGCCTTTGTCCAGAGTCTACAAGATCTCCACATTATTTTCGCTCTTGTATGGCTGTGCAGACGTATCTATAACCACAGAAATTCTTCCCACACAAGCATACCCTTTGGCTAAAGGATACTGATAAAGATTTCAAGTCCAGTCAAACCCATTGTCCTTTCAAGTCCTCTAATACTAATTTACGCCTAGACAGCACATCTGGTCAAAGAGGAAGGTTAGCTGCCTTCCCAAAGGCTGTAGAAACAAGCACAGTTCAACTCTGTGTTTTGGGCAGAATAGACAGCACAGCACCTACAGCTCTCCAAACCTTATCCCTAGCCCCTCACATTCTCACCTAATCAGATCAAACAAGATCAGAGAAACACGAGTTTGTAGCCTTCAAAGACACAGGTCATCCATACAGAGGGTTCAGCAAAAGGTGCAAAAGGCCTGCTTGTCCTGACTTACAATCTCATCACCATGAGACTGCCTGGATCTTACAGCAGGAGATACGGTGTCATCTGTTCAGTGGTTAAGCTCTTTCCCTCTTCTTCCCTCCTGCCTGAGGACGCAGGAGCGATTATTACACATACCTCAAAGTGGGGGCAGAATCAGGAAGAAATTAGAGGTTGCATGCATTCATCAGACTGTTTACTGGAGAGCAAAAAGGCATGTGTACAAGCCTAGGTCAAGTTAGAAGTTTTTTAAAGCTTACTGAAACAGGTCCCAGTCTGGTTGCAAAAGAAAATGCTGTGGTTCTGTTCTCTAAGGCAGCACAATCAATTATGTGCACTGCTTCACAGAGATAACACTTTTGGGCCTACTGATGCAAAATTTCACATCACTCCTAACTGACATGAAATACCAGATCCACAGATGAGTAACAGAAGCACAAAGCACCAGCCAGTGCATCCTGCCAGAAAATCCTGGTGAGCAAAATACACAGGCATTAGGTACCACTGAAACAGCTCCCAAGTAGGAGCAGTATTCAGTGAAGTGTCTGAGGCTGAGCTCCTTAGCCCTACTGAGAGGCAGAACATGTCACCTCCAGCTTGGGGGCTATCACAGGGTTGCTATTCCACGCTTGAGAGCTGAGCTAGTATTTTGGCTGATGATCACACTGCAGTGTGGATCCCTGGCACCAGCTCAAGGTAACAGCATGTTCCATGGCATGGTGCAGATACACAATTAAAACTGCAAGCACAAAAAAGAGATAACTGGATTGATATTTTCATCTGGTAAATGCCGTTTTTAATTTTTTTCCCTCCAAGACAGAAAACAATATTCTTTAATGTTCCATGAGCTTAGAACTCCTTCCAGTAACGGACACACAGTTAAACACTGCCAACTCAAGCTTAAAAGTGAGCCCTGGATAGATCCAAATCCAACTTGTGGCTTTGAGGAGAAAGAGAAGGATAACTACTGGATTCTCATCTAACTGGTGCCTTTTAAGTATCACAGATTTCCAGAAAGCTTGTCTGTAATTACAGTCAAGAATAAGACCAAGTCCAGTCTCATCTTGCCTGTTTTTGTTCCTTGAGATGAGGGAGGACAATTTATGCAAAGACACGCAAAAACTGGGAACAGACTTTTTTCCATATGCTTTCCATATACTTTCCCTGTCCTGACTCTCTACAGCCCTCCCAGCAACACTGCTTTTCCCTCCTTCCTTCTGTGCATTTGGAATACAGACCAGCAGTTTCTGTCACAGCCAGCAGCCACAGAGATGCAGCACAGTACACAAGCAATTACTACGGGTTTGGTCAGAAGCTTACCTGTGCATGCAAAGTCAAACAAGTATGAGCTGAGTACAGATAGTTCTGCTTCCTCAACTCTCAAAGCTTTAACCAAATATAAAAAACCCTGCTCTAACTTTATCTTTAAAAAAAATATTAAACCTCCCCCACAATACAAGCTCAACGGATAGACTTTTTACCAGCCCTCTTATGTTCTCCCAGATTAACCTTTAAAGCTTTAGCCAGCCTAAGCTGGGTTGCTATTTATATATTACACATTATAGGTGTCTGCATAATGAATGAAAGAACAAAGAGAGCATTACAAATCCATCCAAGCTTCTGCAAGCTGTGGTGACAACACTGTTCCTTCCCAGTCTGTTCTCCCTTTTCCTTCAGCTCATTTTCCAGAAGGGACTGGAATATAAACCAGCCACGGAACATCTTCTAGGGGTCAGAGTTCATGTCATTTTCTCCTCATACTTTGACTTACACAACTGAAAGGTTTCAGTCAACTTGGGCTGCTCTTCCTGCAAGGAAGAGCACAGCACGATTTTGAGTTGTTTTGCTTCTTCACCTCCTATTAAAAAAGCCAAGACCACAGAAATACTTACAGAAATACATAATGCTTGAAGAAATAGAAAATTATTTATAGAAACACCTGCAACCCAGTACTACATCAGTTACTCACTCACACCACTGTTCATTGTCCACAAGTGCCTGCAGAGTCAGAGGATTGAGGTCAAACCAGCAATTCTTCTTAAGTTTCCCAGAGAAAAAAAATGGAAAAATGTGGAAGGAGAAATGGCTGGAAAAAGGCAAATTAGGTTTCAAAACAGTTTCGTTACAAACCCCATCCAGCTCACCATTTTAGACTCCAGGAACAACGATCAATCCAAACAAATGTCCGAACAGAAAATCTGATCTGTATTTATTATATGCGCACATTCACTACAGCATTAAGTTCACCTTAAAAAACGGCACACTTTGTCTTCTGACCACACCTAGGATATCCAAAACATCCTGGCTGATTTGGAGCTTGTGATTTAACCTCAGCTCTCACCAAGACAGCTTGAATTATAAAACTAAATCTACCAGTCAGTTAGGGGGGAAAAAAAACCAAATCTCGACAACAGGTCAAAATAAATCTCCCCCAAAGAATCCAAGAACACAAAACACACAAAAAACCACAACACCAAAGCCCACTCACAAGCAAAATTAGGGCTCTCAAGGGCACGGGGAAAAACATGATGGGGTTTTTGTTGCTTTTTTCCCCGATGGGTAAGAGAGGGCTGATTTACTAGCTTCACTACCAGCACCTGAAGAATTAAGAGCTCCCCATCTGCACTGACAATAAATCCCAAGTAGATCAGACTATTTTCTCATTTCACTGTAACAGTATCAATCCTGGTCCATACTGGTGTCAGAATCTGTGCCTAAATAGAAACCGGTACTTTTTATATTACTTGTTTTCACAGTAATATTTGTAAACCTCAGTCATGATAAATTTCAAATGCACTAGGACTGCCATCATCAGATGGCATAGCTTCTTATTGTAATTTTTATTGTCCATATTTCACCATTATTTTTAAAAGGAACAGATTATGTTACGCAAGTTTGTGTGGATTAAGAGGCCAAGAAAATAGGTGTGAACATGCATCTGACCAGCATATCAAACTGAACAGTTAAAGTTTCATTTAAATAACATGCCAAACATGTCTGTAGTCAGAGCCCCAAACACTATATATAAGGAATATATTTCTTCATTTTTGTGGTGTTGCTCCCTGCCTTGCTTCAACTGCCAAAGAAAAAAATTTAAACACCATACCACCACCACCCCCAAAAAAAGCCCCAACAAACAAAAAAATCCCCTGAATCCCCAGTTGTTTGTGATGCAATTTACCCCACTAGCAAACTCTGCAAGTCAATCTGCTGCAAGGCATCTGTGCAAAGGAAAGCTCTGGGATTCTCAGGAATGCAGCAAAACAAGTAAGTGGAAAGTGTAAAGCTAAATTAATTCAGTGAGGGAGGAAAACTGAGGTAAGTGGTAGCACTCACCCCACACTACTACAAAATCTTGGAAGCTTCTCACAGCAGGGAACCTGCCAGCTCAAGAGAAATCTGCAGAACATCAGCAGTTTGAGCAGCTTCTCTGATGAGGTTAGCACCTTAAATTTCCCAGTGTTTTCAATGAATGCATTGACTTTGCCTTTGGATCATGAAAATCAGAACACAAAGTTTCAGTGCTACCTACCATCAGAAAACTAATCCCAAAGTGACAGTCCCAAACTGGAAAAACTTGAATATTGTAAACATTAAGACTATTTTCACAGGCCTTCTTTAGACACAGCTTTGTTATCCTAGCACTGAAGCTCAAATACATTATTTACAATAACAACAAAACCACCCATAAAAAAAGCTCTAATGAGCTGCTTCGTAACCATGAGAATGCTCTGTGGACATAAAATGTTTGAGAACTCACAAAAAACTGTTGTACAGATAGCATCAGAGCCTGTATCTGATCCCCTAAAGGCTTTTAGTGCTTTGTTTTGTTTCTTAAATGTGAAAGGAAAAACTACATAGAATATCCAAACAGTGCATATACTGAAGACTGAGAGCTACTAGATACATAGCATTGTAGAAAAATGCAGGCCTGTAGACCATTTAACACTGCATAAAGTCCTGGCACCTTCTGTGCATGGGAAAGGTTACCATTTGTAAGGTAGTGAGCCTTGCAAGTGGAACACAGATGAAGGCGTTCACCATTTAGCGTATTATTCATCATGTTTCTTTAAACAAAGCTAAAATCAAATTCCTAACAAAAACAAACAACAAACGAGCAGGCTAAAAATCATGACAACCCGGAATTGGAATTCTTCACAGGGCAACTATTAGTTCCTGTAACAGAACTCAGCTCCTGGCAGAAAGGTGTGCACATGTTCGTTTATGCACTTTTGTGTATTCAGAACAATGAAGTGATACTACAGCAATCTGTACTGCAGCACAAACTCTTAGTGGGTATCCACCTCACAGTGCAGCTCATAGCCTTGAATTATGCACTTCAGTTTTCTTACCTATGCCAGAGGAAAGCTAATTATATCTGATGGCAATCTTCAATTGCCATCTGTCTGGGAGGAAAGCTGCCTACATTAGTCACTACAGCATGCTGGGAAGGCTTATACGCTTTTCTCAGTGCTACACAGAAACACCCATTTACAAGAATTTCAGATCTCAATTCTCACTGAAGGTTAAACACAACCCCTTTCCTCCTCAAAACTGACATATTGCTTCCTTCTGCCTTTTTTTTTTTTAAAGTAATTGAGAATGACAGTCATGTCTTAAACTTAGGGGAGTCAAAGGTGCCTGTCACCCTGCATCTTCCCTGCTGTACTCACAACCCTCCTGTCCTGCTGGGGACTTTCAAAATGCCTAGAGACCCAGATGAGAGTAAGGAGGCACAAGGGCAGCGAGGCAGGAAACTGAGGGCAGGCTGAATACAAGTAGCCGGGTTTCTGCTAAAGCAGTGGCTTCACACAGTACCTTCTGCATATCACAGCTCCCTCTGCCAGTTTGTTTTTCTCCTTTACAATCTAAACTGGTTTGTTGCATGTGAAACCGGATGTCTGGTTTTGATGTTCAACTCTGTTTCACTAGTCATTAACTGCTACAGGAAAATGAAGAGTAGTTTATTCAGGACCATAGCATCTTTAAACAGATTAACTATCCTCCCCTACCTGATCTTTTCTGAGCATTGGATATGCTCAGGGCTGCATGAGAACATCTCTGATGACAGGACAGTAAAGAGTCCAGTAAGACAGGGCTCACCTCCTCGTGAGATGGCATCAAGGCAATGGATTTCACGGCACAGATCTGCTCTCCCATAACCAAATTGGTCCATGCTGCACCAGTGATAAAACACAAAGTCTAATAACTCCTTCAGTAAAAAACTGAAAGTCCTCTAGAGCAATATACACCTGCTGTGTTGCCTACTGACATCTTTTCTTGCTACCCTGACTGCACCAAATGCAGCTCAGCCTCCAGCATCACCATGGCCTATCAGACTGCTATCCACACTACAGATGATGCAGAACTCCATTAGAGCATGAAAGGCCATACAGTGAAAGGCTTTTTGTTCTATCGCGTGTGTTCTCAGCATGAAATGAGATTTGTGCAACCATATCCTATTTGTGTGCACGCACGTCTTTTCCTTCCTTCCCTATAAAACTTTTGAAACCCTGTGGCTGATTTCAGTCAAATGCAAGAGATTAGGAAGTTAATGTGTTTGAGACCCCCTCAAGTTTTACAAAAATAAACATCCAGCTGGGTAGAACAAAGAAACCCTAAAAATTACTTTTTCATTAAAGATCAGAAAGCACATACAACAGAGACATCAAAAATATGGTTCCATTTTATTTTGTCATACAACTGTGTGGTAAAGGTATCAGAATGGCCTCTAACCACTAAGAAAAAAAGAAAGTGCTCAAATTTTGAAATGCCTTGCACAAACATAAAAGTGTCCAAATTTCCCAAAAGAGTTGTATAAAATTCAGCAACTTACATATTCTTTTCAATCACTGAACAGGTAGCTTTACTTCAGTCTGTTCAGTCATCCAGCTTCAAAAAGTCTCTTCAACACTAACCAGTATTTATTGGAAGTAATTATACTAAGTATTATAAGTTACTATAAGTAATTATAATACTTAGAAGTAATGTTTTCTGTGATAACTGAAGAATGAGATATTCTATTTCACTTTACATTTCTTTCTGCAAAGTTCTGAACAACATTTTGTATTTAGGTTAGAAATCTTTAATACAAAACCAACCCTAGCTGGAGGCTAAGCCATCTAAGAACCAATGCCCCAAGTTGAAAATGAATTACAGTATGCCATTAGCACAGAATGAAAATAACTATTCTATTAAAATTGTTTCAATGGAAAGAAAGTAACAGTATTTCCTTAACATGTACTGCAAGAAAAGGCAGTCACTCTTGAGAAACTCTACAAATGGTATGTACAGTAGCCTGTATTTTAATCACTTGGCTACTCAAAACCCAGTTTATACACCTGGCCTGCACTCCACAGAATAAGGTGAGTAATGAAAGCACAAGAAACACTCTTATGTCAGACCAGTGTCCATCTAGCCCAGTTCTGTCTCCAGAAGCAACAGCAGGAGATGATTACTTAGGGACACCATTTCATGGCCATTCTGTGTTTCATTCCCCTTGTCCACCCTTACCCGCACATCCCAACTTTCTGAGAATGGAAAATTAAAATTGCCATAGGTTATAAAACTGGGAGGGGGTGAAAGACAGAGTTATAGTGGACTCCAGCTTCTCAACTCAGACAAGCATGACCCTGTCTTATTAAATACTGCAAAACATTTGGGCAAGCAAAGCTAGCAGTAGTTTTAACAGTTTCCTGAAGAAGAAAACAAAAAAGCCCAACAAACCTAGGCTTTTCCCAGATATAAAATGAGAAGGCAATAACTTGTCTACACAAGGGGCATGATCAAGACTAGCCACCACATGCCAGCAAGTACTGCGCACATTCAGCAATCTAGACAAATCCTAACTTGTTCCCATGCTTCACCAAGTGGATGTAATATTATGGCTCCATTTAATCTTGTGCAAATGTTGTGTTCAAACAGACCGTACAGCCTATCTCCCATCTACACCACTAACCTCCTCCTGGTCTCAGTTCCATACATCATCTTCAGATTGCCTGAAGCACTGGGGAAATAGAGATGATGTTTCCCGGGCGCTCAGACGCAACACTGGTGGATGATACAAGACTGGCAGGTTCCATGACTTCAAAGAACTAGGAAATAACCTATTTTAACTGGCAAATGATGAACAAGGTTTCATTCACCAACAGCTCCTGGGCAGCAAACATATTCCTGTCTCTTCACTGCAGTTAGAAAAACCCACAGGTTCTTCCCATGCATTGTGCTTGGATGCCCCTGTTCCGAAACAGGTCAACTTCCCCCCACACGGCATTATGTAGGCAAAAACTTGTCAGCACTATCCACCTTCTAAAATTACCTGCCCAGGAGGGAGCTACGCTAACCTACAATTAAATGAGGGAAAAAAAATAAGATAATGGCAAAAACATAACTTCCATTTCTTTCTTACCCTGAGAAAGGGACTTCTCCCCTCATCCCACACGTGATGCGATTTGTATTTTATACATACACACATTCTGTATTAAATGGCCATTACAGTTCCTCTGCCTACCTCTGCTAAGGCTTGGGTAAGCTTCTGCCCCTCACATCATTCTCATTTCACTGTTTGCCTCAGGGCTTCCCAAAGCAGGGAAAACAAGCAGTGTCAAGACATCATAGCAATGCGGTTTGCAGATCCAGTCCAACAATGAACTTTTCTGAGCTGTGCAGCAGATCTTTATTTCAGTGTTTCTGACCTGCACACACAACAAGGGCTAAAACTAATACTTTAAAAGTGAGTTGAGTCTGTGGAAATCTAAGACTGCTAGCCACACACCTCACAAATAAAGTTTCCTACTGGCTAGAGGCCCAAAAGAAAGCAATACTGCAGCTCAGGAAATGGAAATTCGCTCTCTAAATCAACAGATGTTAAGAGCTTCAGTGATTAAGACAGACCGTCATTTCACTCCTGCCTGCTCTGAAAACCAGTTCCTAGATTACTTCATTCCAGCCCTCCTAACAGGAGGGAAGACCAGCTGGCTCTGTAGGTTTTCCAGCCTTCCCTTCCCAGCTGGGACAAGTGGAAGGTATTCCATTTTTTTTACCTTTCTCTTCCTGGCTCTCCACTTACACTAGAATGTAAAAAACAGCCCTGGCACACCATATTCCAGTTTTACTGATGCTGTTAGGGTTGGGAGCAGAAGTAACTGACCATTTCCACACAAACTTTGGGTATTATCCAGGGACACTCAACACTGCTCACTCAGTGACAGTGCTGGAAAGGGTCTTCCTCAGAGGATACCAATACTTTATTTTTGCCTTCGAGACCAAAGAACGACCAAGTCAGAAGGCTGAAGAGCCAATCCACCCAAGAAAAATTAACTTAAAAAGGACATGATATTTTAGAATGATAGGTTCAGAACATAACAAGAGTACTGCTGCAGAGTATTTGACTGCATTCTGTACCTGCATTTTTCCAGCCCATTTTTCAAAAGGTGGTAACACTGCACACAAACCACACATTCCGTTTTTGCTTCACAGTCCATGCTAGCTAATACTGCCCATCACTTTCCAACCTTTCTGTACAAATACCACTACTGGTATCAACAATTAATACACTGAACTGCAAAGCAAGAGCTGTTAAAAGGTGACTTATAAAGAAAAGAACAGCATGCACATCCCATTTTCCTCTAGACCTCAATATATATCCAATCAAGAAAAGCTGAAGTTTTAGGCTCTTCTATAGAGGGATGATAAAAGAAAGATTTAAGCTTTAGGAAATTCACATAGCAAATAACATGTACGAGTAGTTTTATTCTCATTTCCCTTAAAGGGTGTGAATAGGTACACAAGCAACCATATGTAACACAGCAAAAGCAGAAGAAACTGGATTAAAGGGGAAGTTGAGGGGCAGGTTTATTCTGCTAAAAAGCTTCTGGTATTTTGAGTAAATACATAGTAGAAAATAGAGACTCTGAAGAAGGAAAAAATTCTGCACCGTCAGTTACCCCATAAATTAACTAATTTATACATTAGTATAAAATCAATATTACTATTCTATAAGGCAATATTACGCAGCGGTCATAAATCACCCAGGCAAGAAAAATTGATGAATAAATTATGCAAATGAATGACAAATTACATGTCAAGCTTAAAAAACTGAACTCCTCCTCAACACACAGCGCACACTTCAACTGGTTTAGCTGAAACAATGCAAACATCTGTAGAGAAAGTTGTCTGCAAAAAAGGTATTTCAAGAAGTCTTGAGTCCACGCCTAAAATGCATTTAACTAGGGAGCCAAGACAGACTCCATCACATCATACCCTAAGCAAAGCCAACCTTTTATGCTTGTAAGTAAATTAACCTTAATGTCAAAGTACAATGACAAACAAACCAAGATCCTGTGCTACAGCTCAAGCTATACTGTGGAGGAATGACAAAAAAAAAAACAAAAACACAAAATCAAACAAAAACAAAAAAAAAAAAAACCACCCCAAACAAAACCAAGCGCCTTTCCTCAAAAGCCCTTTTAAGTCAATTGTGTAGACAACCTCATGGAGACTCATAGTGGTCTCGCCCAGTTTTATCTTAGCGATGCATCTGACTGCATTCTCTTCCAGGCCAATGTACTTGAATCAACACCCAGGAGCAGGAGAAGCAATACACAAGAAGAACACAAGTCAGCCAAAGCAGGTTTATGTTAGCTTTTCCAAACCTGTCTCAGGACGACAAATCAAACTTCTACCGAGACACTAATCAAAGCATGCTCAGAAACCAACAAAAAGAACAAACCCGAGATAAAAGTGCTGATGGCACAAATAAGCTATCGTAACAGCTTCTATCCAAAAATGAACACCTAAGGAAGAAAGCAATCATTGAAAATCTTCTAAAGCCGCCTCTGCTTGTAAGTTATCAAAGTCTTGAGGAGGAGGTGAAGGAGAAGCATCTCAAGCACTTCTTGCTGCAAAGATCTGTCACCACATCACCCACCGTATTTCCCTCTTCAGTCAGGCAACTCCCTTGTAATTGCTGAAGCCATTATTTTAGCAGCACCTACAGTACACAACAACATAATGTTTTGTCCAACACCTTGTTCTATCCAAAGCACTGTAACTCACCTATTTGCCCATCTGTTTGTAACTTAAGACTCAGGTACTGGTGTTCTTTCTGTCAGCTTTCGGGTTTTATTGTCTCAACTGAACGCTCTGCAGCTGCTCCCATGGGCACATCCCTGACCGGCACCTGCTTCCAGACAAAATTTTTCGTCCTACCTTTGAACAGGGAGAGATAAGGACACTGGGTGACTTATGAGCCTCAGGGGATGATTCATATAACCCACAAGCAGAAGTCTGCTAAAGCCTGTATGACCTTCAGGGAGACCTAAGACTCATTCACCTTTAATTCTGCTGCCTTAGTAACAGCCATAAGCCTGAAGTGTAACTTAATGGACTGCTTCAGTTCAGCAGAGACAGTTGAGCTACAAAAGCAGGTACTGCATCAGCTTGGGGAAAAAAGGTAAGCAGATTTATGTGACAGAAATAAAAAACAGAGCTACAGCTGGTAAAGTCTTACATGTGAGAGTTATTTTAGTTTCAGAAATAACACTTCTGAGACCTAGTCAGACAAAGAATATCACACATTGATGGGTAGAAAACACTGCTCCACACACACTTCCTTCGACATCCCTCTTTCAGTTCTTTCAGTTTAGGAGTGACCAAATACCACACCACTCCCACAAGAAGTGTTTTTATGTATGCCTTTTATCTGTAACACTTTCGTATTTTTTATCTATAACATTTCCACACATCAGTTGAATTATCAGGTTAAAAACAAGTAACCTTATTCCATCACAAAGTTCATTCTTTTCTTAATCGCTCTGCAATCACACTATGTGAGAATATCTCAGTAAAACGTGGGTGAAGAGAGAGACAAAAATTGAAGAAAACAGGATAGAAAGTTTCAGCTGGGTAACAACACAACAGGCACAAAACTCGACAATCAGCCGCTCATCTCTCTGGAAATTATAATCTGAAAAAGGACAGCAGGACTGAGTTCACTTGCTTGCTCTAAAACAGAAATACCATGCTGCTGCCAAATAATAATCCAAGTAGTTTAAAAAAAAAAAAAAAAGGCAGCGGTCATAAAACTTGCAGCGTTTGGTTCATTCCTAAAACGCAAATAATGTATTTGCATAGCTTAAGGCAGAATCTACCCACAGAGCCACTGCTCTTTCCCCGAGGCCTTCGGCATTTCCAAGGATCAGTTCCCTTTCAGTACCCCCGCAAGAAACGATCCTTTATCCGAATCTGCCTGACCAGCAGCCATAGCAAAACGGTGGGATTACTCTACCCAAGCAATACAGCAGAAGCCAGGCATCTCTCCTCCAATTTTACTTACGGGCCGCCGCCAGCTCCGCCGGGAGGCTCCCCGTGCGCGGGGCTGTCCTCCCCGCATGACCCCACCGTCCCCCAGCCCCGCT
>VWYI01015654.1:14214-26415 GCA_013399455.1 Anthoscopus minutus
GGAGCAGCCGGGGAAATTCGGGCGACCCCTTCCCTCCCTCACGCCAGCCGTCCCGGAGCCGCCTACCTGTGTTCGGAGGCGCCCGGCTGCCGGACCCTCCCGCGCTCCCCGCGGCGCGCCGGGGGCGACAGCCGGCCCTGGATGCGGACCCGGGCAGTGCCTTAGCGCGGCCTCTCCGCCGGTCCCCGGCGCCGGCCGGCCGGCCGCCTGCGGCATCAGGCGCATCCAAGCGCCGCCGGGAAAGCGGGGGGCGGCGGCACTTCAGTTTCCGTCGGGCTCATCCCCACCGCGAAAAGGCTACCGGCCGTGTTAAGATTTTTTTTTTTTCCCCGTGAAGGTCCCAGGAATCTCTGGGGAAGGTCTGGGACGTCTCATCTCACCAGCTCTCAAAACCGATTAAAATTGTCTTCTCTTCAAAGGAGGCTTGTAGAGGCAGGCTCCATACCTCTGGTAATTCAGTATAATTCCTTAAATGCTTTCACCGAGGAACACGCTGATGCATTGAAATAGCCACCTCTGCCTCTGAATAAAGCGTAATTTACATTAAATAACAATGTTGCTGGCAGCTGCTGCCATCAGCATTCACCTGTAGGAAATTTTAAAATTGGAAAGACGCATACAAACTCTACACGAGATTAAAGCTAGAAGTCTTCCCGTCTGAAATGACGCAAAAGGACCGTGGAACGGTTGAGGTTGGAAAAGACGCCCGAGGTGCGAGCTCCGTCGTGTCCACCCGTGGGACACCTCCCGACAACCATCACACGCCTCTCGGCAGAGACGCCAGCAAACTCGGGAGCAAGCGCTTCCAGCGCACGCAGTCCTGTAGGTTCACACCATCCACAGGATCCACTCAGCCTGTGCAAAGGTTTACAGAGCTATACTTGATAAAGCAGGGATGTTCACTTACCGGTTGTTTACAGAGTAGCTTATTTTATGTTTGAATCATCCCAGAGAAGAGGACAGAAGTCGTCGCTTCTGCTCAGGGCCGCCCAGGCTGTTGCTGCAGCCTCTGGCAGGTCCAGCCCGGTTCCCGCATGGTGGTGCTTATGACGGGATTGAACAGGGCTTGTTCAGCTGAGCCCTATCTGCAAGAGAACACATACCGAGGAAGCACGTTGTGTTCTTACACAGCAACACTGTTTAGCGCGAGCTGAACTTCCTCCTCCATTTATAACAAAGCCCACCAGGGGGAGGAGACACGTGAAGAGAGATAAACTCCGTCTTTTGCGACCGACTTCCCTGCAGAGCCGCAGACACTGTTTCCCCTTCTCCTCCCCCTCCTCGGGCCGGCGGGAGGAGCCCGTCCCCCGCCCCGACAGCCCGAGAGGGGGTGGGAGACCCGCAAAGCGGGGGCAGCGAACCGCCTCCAAGATTTTCCATCTAATTATAGAAACTAATTGTCACCTTCTGTGTGTGTGTGTGTATCGAGGGGGGTTGGGATCCTGCAGAGGGAGGATTCTCCCTCCCAATACCTTTGCCCCCTGCCATGAAACCCCAGGGAAAGCCGTCAGGGGAAGGACTACTCCTGAGGAGCTGCTGCCCGGAGCAAAATGAAGCCCCACCTAACGCAGGCGGGAGTCACTGAGCTCCTGGAAAATCTCTCTCTCTGTACCTCAGCACCCAAACTTTTGGGGCTGGACCTTGCTATTTCAAAAGAAAGTTATTAATTCTGCCTCTGATAGAGAGGATGAAAAAATGAGTTTGTTTGGAATCCTGTGCTGCATCAATGCTGTATTTTGCTCAGAGCAGTGCATCATGCTAGAAGAAATCTGAGCGGTTGTTAGTAATTTAATTGCCCTCTCCTGTTTCTATCTCTATGACTACTTCCAATCTGAAAATTTCATCCTGACTACTTCCAATCTGAAAATTTTATATATGATACTTCAGTGACCTCACAGTATGTTTTTAGGATTGTATCAGACCAAGATGCTTCCTTGATTGGAAAAGCAGCTCCAGTTTTTTGATGACTGTCACTTGGAATGACCAGAGGTGGATTCTGTTCTCAGCAGCAGTTTTCTGCAGCCTATGTGTACACATAACAAAAATAACAGATTGAAAGCAAGGAAATTTTGTTTATTCTTCAGGGACTATTCCAGTCTTTAGCCTGCTGAGATGACTTTCAATGTGTTCTGGGCTGGGAACCAAAGTTCAGTCCTCTGTAATTTGTCTCCCCTTGAGCTGAAAATACCTTAGTACTTTTCCCCCTCTCCCAAGAGGTTTCTCAGGTCTTTACATCCTGCCCTTTACAAAACCAAGCCTCTTCCAAACATATCGCTAAATTGTGTGCCTACTAAAGTTACTTTAACTTTGCTATATCTTTTTCCCATTAGCTGTCACCTCTTCAGTCCTTACCCTTCAATTCACCTAGATATCATAGGCACGCAACCAGTTTTTGAAAAATCTTTAAGGTTGCAAAACAAATGAGTCAGAATTAGAATATATTAGAAGACTGATTTTGTGAGTTCATGTCAGACCCCTTCTCTTATGTATCAGGACATTCTAAAATTATGTAGTCAAGTATTATTTTGTTCTGGCCTTGCCTTATTTTGCAAGGCCTTGTCTTTGTTTAGGATACAGGATGGACTTTCAGGATGTGCCAGAGTTTTGCAGAACAAGATGTTGGGGCTATTCACCACGGAAGAGTGTAGGAAACCTTGAGGAAATTGAAGCTATTCCTGCCTCTGTTCCAGACAGGATGTGTGTGCTGCAGCTGCATCTTTTGTGCATGAGTTCACGGGCATGAGCTTGTTTCACTCTGGCGAAGGTGGGTATTGGTACCAGTCCAGCAGGGATCTCTGGGCAGGCTAAAAGGCACAGGAGGAAGAACATGAACGTGCTGTGGGCAGGACTGAAACACTGCTCAGAGGCCTGCTCAGGTTACTGGGGCACCTCTGAGGCGAGCTAAATGCATGCAATGTTCATTCCTGTGGTGGTGCCATGTGGTGATTTAGAAGTCATTTGATTTCACAGCTGACTGCAAGTTAAGTGTTTGTCAGTTTTCTCAGTCTTGCACGAGGCATCTAACTCTAGGAAAAGTTGGGTATTCACAATTGCAACCCAAAGCCCATAGGAAATACAGTTCACTCAGTTTTGTTGCCTTCCTTTAAAGGCAGTATGTGTAAGAAACACAAATAATCGCAACCAAGGTAGCTGAATACACCTTTATCTGGAGTAAACTGCACACTATTGGTCAAGTAATGTAATAATCTAACTTGTAGTAATATAATTTCATTTTGGTTTCTTCTGGCAATTAATTGTAGCTGTCCCACACCAGCAACAGAATGAAAGCTGGTGCTTGTTGTCCTCTAAATATGTTGAACTAAATTCAAGGTTTCAAATGGCAACGTGAATAATTAATATAGTGCAAAAAAAAGGTTTAGTTCCTAGTTGTTTTCCAAATAATCTGTACAAGCAAGAAGTTAGTAACTAATCTGCAACCCAGTGAATTTTTGGGCACAAAGTTCAAGAAATTATTGGGATATAGCCTACTGCAAACAAATTATTTGACAACAATAAGAATCTTTCAAAATGCTTTTGAAATGGATGACTAGAAGGAAGTCAAATGAATGCTCCTGCAAGCAAATACAATGCATGTGACCAAAAAGTCAACAGATTTGCTCTGTCAGTTGAAAATCAACACTCCTGAGACACAAACCTCTCCCCAAACCAAACATAAAACCCCATAAACCTTTAAATGTAAAGCAATAACTAAAAGAAATCTGAATAAAATGTAGTCACATTTTAGTTCCAGGAGAAACCATCTACCTCCCGTGCCATTACTAAACTAAGTAAATGTTGCCTCTATCCCAGCTTGCGAAATCAGAGAGAAATAAAGAGGAAAATTACAGGAAATGGAAAGGAAAACTGTTGAACATAAGAAAATCAAAACGGGAGAGTAGAAGGAATAAAGAAAATGGAAGGTTGCAGCATCACAAAAGTGATTTCCCCATCAATCCAATAAGAAAGATGACTACTCAAGTTGTGTGTGGGCAATGCACCATACACACTATCATACACTTCTGGTCATAGTGTAGAAGTGTATGACACACAATGTGGCACAACTGTCACCCTTCATAATGACTTTGGGAGATGAATGCTTTTATAGAAATACAGACTGTCACAACATCCTTGTGGGTCCTTTCCTACTCAGAATATTCTGTGATTCTGGGATCCTTTCTCCACCCATCTGCTAGCTTTACTGCCTACCATCACAGTCTGATCCTAATCTTTATGTCACACCATGAGAACTGCCCTGAGTCCCACACATGCCCAAATCTCTGCTGTTGAGCTCCAAAACCTGTCTCAGCACAACTCTGTTTTGTACAGGTTCTCTCAGTTCCCTTGCCTAGGTGCTCAGGGCTGCCCCCAGGTGCTCTTCACAGTTCCAGTTGTAGTAAGCACCAGACCTTACATAGCTTTAGTCATCAACCTCTGGTTGCATGATATTTCTTCCAGACTCTCTGCCAAGAGACAACTTGCTGAAGCCTGTCCTATGAGCTTCAAAAAATCTGGTTAGTGGTTGCAGCACGTCTCATCAGAACCCACAGTGTTTGTCGTGAGCTCAGAGTGTGCAACTCCTGCCTGGTTTGAGGTCACTTTTTCAAGACCTAGTCAACCAAAGAATTACATTAGGCTGTGACTGCTTTCTCAGTCCCCAGGGCCTGCCTTTTCTGGGAATTGCAGAGTGCTTTCCCCTACCCCAGGCTGTGCAGTGCTCTTCTACTCAATCTGGGATACGGGACACTAGCAAACAAAACATGATGGCAGGAAATGTCATGGAGGTAACCCAGGTAGGCTGAGACAGCCTCCCTTTATTTTTACTCCAGTAAAATGCAATCTGGGGTGGTGAGCACATTAGGAAGTGCTATTTGCCAACCAAAGTGAAACCTTAAATGCATGTGTTTATATGTGAGCATCTACAAAACTATAAAGAAATACATTATCTAATAGGCACTAGGTATTCTTTTGCTTCATTAGGCATTTGCAGAAGAAGAAATAGGTCAAAGCACACCTGCTTGAAGAGCATTTCAAACAAAACAGTGGAAAGGAAAATGGAAAAGGGTTTGAAAAATTACAGAAAATGTATCCTCAGCAATCTGTGGTTTTCACCAGGTCAAGAGCAGCATTAAACCTCAGGTTTCACCCCATCAATTGTTTACTTGTTTCCATTTAATTGCAGTGTCATATGCAACTCAAGTTTTCCACTTGTCCCTTCATCCTCCCAATGGATTTCAGTACACTGAGCGATTCCACCTCTTTGTGTGTCCATGGGTAGCTCAAACTGAAGCTTCATGGTGCCAAAAGCAGCAAAGCAGGCAAGAGCTTCTGCTTTCTCCCTTGGGCAAGAGACAAACCTCTCAAGATCCAGTTCTCCTACCCATCTGCCACAGCAGTCTCCTCCCTGTAGCTTGCAGGCATGCAGTGGACTACTGTTCCCAGAGGATGTCAGCTGTGGCATCTGGCACATAGAAAATCTGGGAAAAGGAGAGAGGTGGAGGGATGCATGGGAGAGGTAACCAGCTGAGGAGGGTGGCAGGGCGGTGGGAGATTCTTACTTGCAATCTGCTGCTAAGTCACAGCCCCAGTGCCAAATGCAGGAGGACACTGGGCTCAGAGAGAACAAGAAATCCTTGATCCTGAGGCTCTGGGTCCCTACCCACTTGGCCTGTGTGCTCAGATGACTGACATAAGTTGCTTCTGGAAGATGAAATCCTTGCCCTTTTATGATAGCTCTGTCAGTCCTACAGTAGCGTGCCAGGACCCACTCTCCTTGTCTCCTTTCCAAAGAGAGGCCTCCATGTAAGATGCCTTTGCCATTTAAAGCACAGCTTAATGCCCAATTTCTTTCTCTGTACATTTTATGAAAAAGACTTCCCTGTTTTTCCCACTGGCTCCCCATAGCACAGCCTCTCATTCTGGCCTTCAGACCCCCAAGTTTTTGTCCTGTGTCCTGCTGGCTTCACCTCTACATCCAAGTCATTATTACAAGTGCTCAGGCAGCTGCTGCAGCTCTCAGATATATAACCTTTCCACTTCAAACTTTTGGCCAGTGTTAACTGGACTGGATTTCTTTACTGGTTTGCTGCCAAAGATCTGGGAACAGGTGCACTGTTTTTCTGGCAGGTACTCTTCAGACTGCTCTTTACTTGAAAATATGATGTAGCAAGTCAGTACACAAAACAGGGCTATAAAAGCAATACAAATAGCTGTGACTAGATTCCAGGGAGAAGGAGAGTGAGAAGTTAGGTGAGCCTCTGTAAGTTAGAAATGTTATGACAAACTGCTAGAAGCCTTTTCATATGTGAACAGTGTGCTAATTTCAATGAGACACAGACACGTGCTGAGAAGAAGAGTGCTTTGCATGTTTCTTACTTTTAAGACTTCAAGTTGCACTCAAAGTCTTGGATGTAGGAAAAATGTGTGAAAATTTTAAATGCATTTCTTTCTCTGACTGGCTTACCCACTTACAACTCCTGCCAGGTAATGCCCATGGCTAGTGAGCAAACTGTCACTTGCCAAAGGTTGGAAGAATCAGTAGGAACACACACAAAACTGGGTTGGTGGCACAGGAGAAAGAATCCTTCCTGCATGGCACTCCAAGCTGAATAGAGCAATTCTGTGGCAGAAAAGTCTGGCTTAGTCTCTGCAACTCAGGAGAACAATAGCTCATGGATCAGATTTTTTACTGCTGTGCTCCTGTTCCAAATGGAAGCTAGACCTGACTCATGTGGATATGATCAATAGGCCAAAATCCAAGCCACATGCAATCTTAGTACAATACTCCTTCTATTTCGGTGTTTAGCCATTTCATATGTGCAAGTGGAAAACATCAACTGATCTTTGCAATTTATTAAAAGCCATCTGTCAGTTAACTCACCATCATTTAATTAATCATAAAATTCCCCATTGTATGGAAACAGGAAGCTCCACTTCCAACAGCCAAAGCCACCTGCTCACAGCCTCTGTTTTTTGGAGAGTGGTTGTTTTTAATTTGGACACATCATTGAAACCTGGCCTTTCTTGTCTGCAGCTAAAATATGATGGTGCAAGAGAAGGTCTGTCACTGAAATGTTGTTATAGAAACACTACTGGGAATTGTGCCATAGCTAATTTTAACTTCCCAGATACCATTTGGGAAACAAATGCTTCTAGTTATAAAATCAGGCCCAGCTAGCCATGTGTGTGATAGCTGCCAGATTCCTTCTTAGTAGTCACTAAGACAAAAAGAGAACCTCAAATTATTAAGTAATGAAGACTCTTAAAAAGAACTGGTCATAGAAAACAGCATTGGGCTGAGTATTCAGCAACTGTTTCCATTTCCGTGGACAGAATTACAGATACAAGCAAAGGGCAAACAGTCAAATTAAGGTAATTCACTAGCAAATTCACCTGGACTAAAGAGCTGGAAAATTTGACTGTAGAAGGAGATTGGAATAGATCTAGATCAAAGATACAGAAACTATCCCAATGTATATATTCCCAGCAAGAAAAAAATCTTATTGGGAAACACTTTACACCTGAATAAATGGAGGAAAAAAGACACTTCAGAGAGGTTCTCAGGAGTCAAAAATAGTAAAGGATCCTGGTCAACAAAGATAGCTTTTGAGTAAAGACACAAAGGATTAGGTCAGTTTTGTCAGAAGTCAAAGAGCTGGTACATGCAAAAGATGGTTGAAATAAGCAAGAAATAAATCTTCAACCACTCACAGAAAAAGAAAACATGCCTTACATACCATTTCCCTAGTAGAGGCAGGGAAGCAGTAATGCAAGGGTACAAAACTCTCTGTGGTGCTTCCCCTAGAACACAGTGCATGATTTGTGCTCTCACACTCAAGAAGGAAGCAGTTCAGGATAAGATGCAGAGAAGGGTTGCACCGAGCATGGGCAGTCTGTCTTGTGAAAGCAGCTAAACAATGCTGGGGATAAAATGGTCATGATACAGCAGTGTTAAAATGACAAAACAAAGCAAACCCCAAACTTATTCATACATACAGTACAATTTTTCTGCTGTTTATTTGTATGCCGGGAGGTTCAGCTGAGTCTAATGGTTTATCTTGCTACATGTTTTGTTACAAGTATGGTCAATTGTCAATAACAAATATGCCAAAAATGTATTATGTAAACAGCAAAAGACCCAAACCTAATTATGAGAAATAATAGCACAGTTTTAGACTAATGAAGTGTTTTTGATAAGTTTGTCTGTCCTGTTTTCTATTCCCTACAAGAAAATCTTGATTCTGTAAATTTTCTAACTTGTAATTATTTGCAGTAATTACTCATGATTAATTGCAGCAATTTTGTAGGAAAACTTACAGGTGAACTTGCAGCATCTTGATTCAAAATTAATTTTGATTGGCTCATATGAATGTAATCACGAAAAAAAAATATTAACAACAAACCCCCCTAAACACCAAGGGAAGCAAGCTCAGTATTTAGTTAGAGTCTTGCTCAAAAATGGACCTTGACTGCTTAGAATACTGTAACATTTGCAGTTGGGATAGTATGAGAAATGCTTTGTGGTGTGCAGGTAGGCATGGGTACTGCTGGAGAGGAGAGGTGCTAAGTACTAAGAGGGAGTTCATGCTGAACTTGGAAATGGCAAAGGACATGATTCGTATTTTCAAGAGCTGCCAAACATTTGTAGAAAAGCATTGCCAGGGTGACCTACGAAGCGTTCGTCACACTCCCTAAAGTCCTGAGAAGGAATTCACTGAAATACACTTTTAATGTATATAGCTACAAAACCAGTCCAAGTCTTCAGTGTTTGAGTAACTCAATGAATGTGGTGTTGCATTAATGATCCCTACAAATGAAAATACCTTCAGAAAACAAGTGCGATCTGGTCTGTGCCACTTGCCCCAGTTGGATGCTAATACCAACAGTGAGAGCCCATAAACATCATCTCCAGAACACCAGCAGCTTTTGGAATGCTTCTTGTCAGGTGTCCCCACACACACCTCAAGAAAGGAGGAACTGCAATGAACTGAAAAAAAAAAATTTAAAAAGGCAGATAGTTTCTCTCTTGTAGCCTTGGTGCACTGGTTGGCCAGCACAGCATCAGAACCCAGGTATTTGTGTTTGAGCTTGGATCTTCTAGGAACGTCCACAGCAGGTGGCTGATCAACTCTCCTGAATAGCCTAATGTGCTGGTTTTGCACTAACTGACCAAGGTTTAAAGGAAACAACAGAGGCAAAACTTAATAGTTCTGAGTATTAGCATTCACCCACAGAGCAGAAGTTCTGAAGGTTTTACCCAGGAAGTGGCCACTGTTAAGAAAGAGTCAAGTTACCTGGAAAAGCCTTAAGCTCTTCTCGATCTCTCTCATCTACTGGATCATGCTTTAGCTCTCTGTAATAAAACCACAAGACACAATCATGAGACAGAGTCATACACTTAAGGAACCACACACATACATACATTATTACCTCTCCCCTCTTTATTAAGGCCATTTTGGATCTCTTGGTTAAGGTACAGATGGAATGATGCAGATTTCTTAGCAGTTGAACAGAAAATAAACAGAGAAGTCTAGTAAAGCTATTCTAGCTACTCCACAAATGAAAAACTACTCTCACTATGCACCAATTTGTTTAAATTTGTGATGTCTGGATTCACTTGTACATGAGCTGAAATCTACCTCTTATCTTGGGCAACTATTTTCTGTGTGGACGTCTTTTCAGTAGTCTCGCTCTCTTTCATATTTTCTATCATCAAACCCTCCCTTTCTGTTCTGAACTAAAGCATGCCCACTCCCGTACTTTAGTTTTTCTCCTTAAGTATCTTATCCTCTTATTTCCTCCCTATGAAAAGAATAATATGTGCACAAAAGGCTTCTCTCCTTCTTCAGTCATTTTTCACCACCTACATCCCTGATTTCTGTCCAATTCCTCAGCGACTTAGAAAGAGCTCCCCTGGATCTGCCCAGGATAGGCCCTCTAAAAAATCCCATCCATACAAAAGAGAAAAATACCCTAAAGAATTCTGAAAATGCTTTTGGTTTACGGTAGAGAATCTGTGAGCCTGATCTAAAACACTAAAAGCCTCTTGAAAGCCACTGAAACACTTACTACAATTTGGACTGAAAGTTAGGTCTTACAAAGGGGAGCAAAATAAGAAGCCTTCTATAGACCAGCTTTTCTGCAAGTTGGTGAGCAGAAAGCTTGGGTTGCTGCACCCCTGTGTAAATGGCTTTTGCTGGAAGGAGAATCGGGGGGTCAGGGTGGAAAAGGAAGAAACTTATTTTAAGGCAGCTAGCTGTTCCCAAAGCCTATGCCTGAGAAGATCTGTCTTTGCACAATTGTCCTAATCCATTGTTGGACATTCTGCTGGAATTCTTTCCATTTTGATCAATATAACTTTCCTCAAGGCCTAAATGGGATAAGATTACTTCTTTATGCATTCATTTACCATCAGAATCTCAACAATGATCCTCATGCTTCATAGAAGAGGAGAGCTGGCCAAACTTTGTGTCTACCCGCTCAAACTCTTTACTCTGACTTGGTTGTACTGATTTAGCTAAAGAAGACTGACAATCTGAAATTAAATTAGCCACAGATAATAGACTGAAGTAGCTTCAGCTGTTGATGACTTAGGAAAAATATCCACAAACAGTATATGCACTGATTAAAATAAATTGATTGAGTTAAACTCATGCAACTGTCTTGATCATCTTCTTGGTTTCTCAATCCTGCATTATTTAAGATGAGCCATGACATAGGCTTTTTCCTGGAAAAATGAAATGGAAAAATTGCCTCAGAAGACTTTTCTAATTAGAGTCCATGTGGTGATCACCTGAAAAATGTGAGGTAGAATGAAAAGAGATATAAGGCATAAAAGCAATTATATTTAAAGCCTAACACTGCTTGGTAAAGCAGTGCTTTTGTGTTGTTTCATTGACTGGGACTATGCACTTGCTGCACTGTCAGCCGGACTGCTGGTGAAAATATTTAATGATGTTTCCTTCTGATCTAGGGATTTTATAGTCTGTCTGCATCAATAAAAGTGAATAATGGCAGAGCTAGAAGAGGGACAACTAGGTGAGTTTAGCATGTGTAGGTTAAAGTAGCTTTCTACTTGAGATCTCATGGTATTATAACAAACACAGATGCAAAAAAATAAATACATGGTTCTGCACATTTTCTCTATCACACCATGTAGTTTCACATACTGCCATATATTATGCCATGGCAATATGCATGCAGTACATACCAAAATAACAGGGTTAGTATACACTAATGATCTACCTGATCTGGTAGACGAGTAGAAAGAGCAGGGGGAACAGAAGTGGGCTGAAGGAAAAACACAGTGATAGGAAGAGCAAAGGAAGAAAACTATGATAGGAGGAAAATGTGCATGAACTGAAGATGAATTAGAAGAATAGGACAGAATTAAGAGAAGAAAACAGTAAGATCCTCCAGAATTTCTTCAATAAAAATATTTGAATGATTATAAAAATAATAAAAACATCACCCAAATGATTACTAGGGCTGGAACTGTCAGTCCAATTTGCAGACCTATACAATTCACTTTTCACTTTTGAAAACTTTACCTGGGATGCAGGCTGTTTTCTGCTGGCACTAGAAACATCATGGCTACCTGGTGCTTACTGTTTCAGGGAACATTATGCCATATGGGCTCCTCAGCCTATAAGGTCCCTACATCACTGCAGATTCCTTATACGACCTAATGTTATACAGCATTACATATTAATGCATGGGCCAAGATTAGAGTATGTCCTGAAGCATACACATCTCCAGGCTTAGACCTGAATTCTACCGTTCAAAAGGAGAACAGAGAGAAAAAACTGAGCCCTCTGTATCTGAACACTTGCAGACACAGCCACAGACTGGTTATGAAATAGACACGCAGGATCAAGAATAAAACAACTGGCCCCCTCTCTCTCTTTGCTCACTCATTCAGGTTTTGTAGGTGTGATATATGGATGTGATTTGTGCTGATGAAATTGTAATTGTATCAATATTTTGGGAAAAATAATTGAAAAAGTATATGTGATTAGTGTTATGAAGCAAATGGATTTCTTTGTAAATCATGTATGTGAGAAACAGGATGCTGGAATTGGACTCAGCCTTAGGATGGACGAACTCAAGAAACCTCCCAAACCAAAGTGGGCATCAAGATGGAATTGGGACATCTCCCAGAGCAAGACAGACCTTGAGAAGGAGGAAGTTGGGACAACTCCAGAT
>VWYI01015654.1:26709-37096 GCA_013399455.1 Anthoscopus minutus
TTCTGTCGGTCTCTTTTAGAGAAGACCCCTTAGCAACAGTGAGAGCATGCGCTGTATAGTGTAGTGATGTTGATATTAGGAATTGAAACTAGGAAGAGATTTATAAAACAATATTGATGAATATGTATTAGCATACAGTATATAAGTGTCTGGAATCCTTTATTTGTCGTACATGAGGTAGGGGAGAATCCCACCCACATACCCCAGTCAGTTACCCCCGTCAGTTTTGCTTATGCTTTATTTGAACCATCATCAAATTATTTACTCTATTATATTAGATTGTAACTTTTTGTATAAAATAATTTTGTATCTATTTTATATTGAATTGTAAACTTTTATATAAAATTACTACTTAATTAAAAATTGATTTTGAATTTTAAGTTTGTTATTGATTGAATTAGACAAATGGAACTTCATTTATAACATAGGCATTAATAAACTGTGAAAAGCGGCCAGAACATCTTGCATTCTAATCATCGCTGTACTGGAGGCTCTGCTGTGGCTTCAAGAAAGTTATGTCTGATATAACCTTGATTTCAAGTTTCCCCATCCTTACAACTGTAGCCTTCTTTACCTTGTTAGCAGTTTTTCTAATTGCTGTTGTTTTCCTTTTTTCATAAGGAATGAAAGCAATTTGGATTCTTTAACATACCCTTCAAAAAAACCCCACTCCAAAACCCCACACCCAAACTCCAGACCCAAGTGCGTTCTTAAGACACGTTAAGACAACCACCAGGCCAGTGTAACTTGGGCTGGATACAGTAGTTAAAGTTTATAGGCAAGATCATAGTTTAACAGAAGAGGTTTATTCCAAGTTCTATCTGGAATTGCCATCTCCGCTGTTATTTCAGGTGAATGCCAATGTAAATTCATTACATGACACCTTCCAATGTACAAATGTATGTTTTAGCTTTTGGACAATGATAAAATACTGATGTATGCATACAGCTTTAACTTATATATGGAGAAGTGAAGTAGGGTATATTAGTGATGCCTTGAGCTTTTGGGTTTTCTATTCTGCATTGGTGTGTGGCTTTTGTTCAGGGTACTGAAATCCTTTCACAGAGTGAAGAAGACATAACAATCCTACTCCGATTAGAACTCAAGGACACCTCTTCCAAACTTCAAGCTCGAAGTAAAACAATGTGGAAAGATGAGGGCAAGCAAATAAAGCTCCTGTTTGCAAATGAACCCAAACATATAAAAAGAGTGTGGTCTTGGGCCCCCCTCCCTTTTGCCTCCATCTTTGGAACCATCCAGACAGAGCCTGATTTGTAACACCGGTGCTGTCTGGGGGCAAGCTCTCAATAAATATCCTTTATTCCCCTAACTTGTCTAGCCTCTCTTCCAGCTCTTTCAGGCATCATTAGTCTAATTAATTTAGTATCTTCTGATTTGGTTTAACCTAAATACTGGAGAATGGAAACAAAGCATAGATGCAGTCAGGATACTCCTTTCCTATATAAGTAAGGCTTACATTGTGCCACGGACTGATCTTGAACTCGGATGCTTTGGAATATGTGGCCATTGGCATCACTGGTTGTAGAACTGCCAGGAGGTCCATATGTGCTGCCTGCCAGTTCCCTCTGCAAGGCTGAGTGGAGAGGAAATGCTGACAGAGGTTTTGCATTTTACCATTTAGGTATGTGTGGCTTTTAGGCTACAGCAAGCCCACCAAGGAGATTTTGGAACCAATCCACCCAGATCCCATTTTTACTATCGTGAATGTTGCTGATCACAGAGGAAGAGCCATCAAAAGTAGATTAAAAAGATGGATACACTCTGTACTTCCTTATGGTTCTCAGCAACGTTCACTTTTAATCTTTTAGAGTCATGAGAGTGCCTGAGTCACGGCTGGTATTTAGCAAGTGCTGCTTTGACACACATGTGGCCCTGCAAAGAAACCTGGATGTCTCCTTAAGGAAGCATTCATTCACTCACACGCATGCTGCTCCAGTAAGTGCTTTATCTCCATATCCTACAAAATGTGATCTCCCTATGGCTATAGAGAAAATGCATTATCATTCCTTGAGATTACGGCAACAAAAGGGTCCATTCATATCCTTAGGAAGAATTACTAGAAATATCATTTTTTCACTGGTGCTGAAAAGCGATTTAAAAGGATAATGATGCAACTCCACTTTGCTAAATAGTGTAACATCTGCTCTTCTCTCTGAAGGCTAACTCATGTAACCACATGACTACACACAACCTTCAGCTGCCTAGATAAAAGTAGTCTTTCATAAGCCTTGTTAAAGATCTAAAGCTGAAAATCTGACCCCCCAGGCAAGATGGCAAATAGAGAAGAACCCTAAGTATTTTAAATAAATCTTGTGACTTTGAATGATCTTTAAATGGATGGCTTGGGCAATGTCACATCTCCTAACCACTCTTTAAACTCTTCTGATAATCTCAGTGCCCAAGTACAAATTTTACAGTCAATCTCATTTTTAGAGAATTGTGTGGGAAAGATTGTACCTTCCAGCATGTTTGCATTGGACCTGAGAATAGGAGGCCTCATTTACAATTGAACAGTGCAGAATTATAATTGCCATTTGAGCAAACAAAACAACAGACACTACATCAAGTATTTTCTTTCCATCTCATTGGTTTTGTTTTACTTTATGGGAAAGTGCTGTGTCTAGAACTGAGTAACTACTGCAATGGATGGCCTGCAGATAATGAAGGCTGAGGTCTAGAGACTTTGGATTTCTATATTCAGCTTTACAAGATTTTAAAATGATGAAATCAGAAGCAGCCAAACCATATTACTTAGTTATGACTACTATTAATATCTAGTGTATTGCATAGCTCATAAGACCCTGGATCCAGACTCCTATAATACTACACACTGAATAAATGCAGAACAGGAAGCCTGACTCAGTCCTCAGGATCTTACAGCTGAATGACTCAAACAGTCATTTTTGGATACTCGGCTGGCAACACATTCTGCCAGTTTTCAGAAATCCTAAGGAGAAGTAGCTCTCAGCAGTAAGAACCAGGCTGCAGATCCTCAGCATCTTTCAGTATGAGACTTAAGCAGTGAACACATTCTCATGGCCAGTGTTTTTGGTTGGCAATAGTTTTTTAAAGATGTATGGTCAGACAACATGAATCCAAGTTGTTTTAACATGGCCTAGGAAATGTCCCAGACATTGAAGCTTGCAGCATTAGCAAACATTCTTAAAATGTTGCTAGTTGTCCTTGTACTGAAGCAGAACTCACCTACATTCTGTAAAAGGTTCAATAATCACTGCTCAGTTTTTACAGTTAATATAATTGGACCAACATGCGTTAAAAATACTAATAAAAAATCTATGAATGACCAATTTCTTTTCAGCTACAGCACTTCATGTTCTATCCAGGTTGTTATAATGAAACAGCAGCAAACATGAAAAACACACCAGAAAAGCAGTGTGAGTCCCAAACAGCTGCTGTTTATTTTCATGCCAGCACTAAGCAGTGCAACCATATACTAAAGGTTCTGGGGTGAAGGGTTTTTACCAAACCGGCACAACATAACATAAGAAGCAGAGAGTATCATGGCAGAGTCACTTCTTAATGGGAAAACAGGTGATTACCACGATTCCTCAAGGGCTATAATGTACATCAACAAACCTTGTAAAAAAAAAAAAAAAAGTTTGGGCTCCAGTCTCCCTGGATCCTGCCATGCTAAGTCTGAAACCTACTGAAGGCTTTGGATTCAGTTTGTTGAATTTGTGTCTTTTTACTTTTTCTTTCTTTCATTTAGGAATCCAAGCCTATCTGAGATTGTGTTCTAGTTAATTTTGTTTTATTTTTTGTCTTTACCCAGAAAAGCGGCCAGCATTTGTTTTTCAAATGCTGAGTATTTTGCTTCTGATTACCATGGAGTTAATTATTCAGTAGGTTTAGCCTCAAATACCCCATGCACTCAACTGATTATTCATTTTAGTCCCCCAAATTTAGGTGCCAATACAATGTAACACTGTTTGCAGCGCAGGCACATGAAATGTCTGCTTCTGCAGTTGATGCTCCACAGGTGCTCAGCAAACATGGCAGCTGAAGAACTGGGGTTTACATGATGACTTGCCAGAGAGCCTTTGAAAGGTATCTTTTTCAGTAGATGTACATGACTTGCTTCCACATAGTCCGAGTCAAGCATTCAAGATTTTTTAAACAGAGGTCACAGAGGAAAATAGCTGTTGTGTGAAATTAGCTGAACATGCTGTCACTCAGGCACATACATTTTTTGACAATAACAAATTGGAAACCTCAGTTTGCTTCTCTCTCAATGCTACTGCCTTGGTCCTTCTCCTAACACTAATGAGTTGCCTTGTGGTATTGTTTTAACAAAAGGTCAAGCTGATCTTCAAAAGGAAAAAAGAGTCACTAGGTATATGGTTAAGGAGAAAAATCTTATGGTTTACTTTGATGAAAGTAACTAGTGATTTATAATATAAAATGAAGATAAACTTCTAATTAAAAAGCAGTGCTGCTATTTTTTTGAGCACCTTTAATGTTGCCAGCAACATTTTCTTGAATACATACCTGGCTTCCTCTGAAAAATGTGTGGTAGGTTTGACAAGCTTCATGCCTACAAAGCTTTCCAGAACCTATATCTACCTTTTTCACAAGAGGCACAGTGTGCATTGCTTCTCCACGTATTTGATCTGTCAAATCAGGTTTTTTTCAAAACCTTTCATCTAAACAGAGCTGTAAAAAAGAATAAAGATAGCAAGGTATATGCTGTCTCATGGTTATGTTCAGCAAAACTTGAGCACCGAGTGTAAAATGTGTCCTATTTGTCATTTATGGTTGCAATTATGCATGTGATATGGGATGTGGCTTCTAACATATCTGGTGCAAAATCAGCAACTTATATAGGTCTTCCTTGTAAGGTAAGACATGCAGCTGCAGGTGAGCCCCAGCTGCAGACATGAATATTCCTCAGACCAAGAAAAAGCAAGAAAGATAAGCATGAAAGCCACTTTGAGATCAACACTTCTTCCTCTCCACCCTTTCCTGCCACCACAAAAAAGTGCAACTGTCTGATATGAATGACAAAAGTGTTTTTCAGCCACTCCATTTTTGACAGAAAATAAGACTGATTTTGTGGCATTCATGTCTGAGTTAGTATATTTCTGTAGTGGGAGGCACCAGCAAAGTACAGCACCATCCATGAAGACTTCTTAGTATTGGCACTAAACAGTGTGGCAATAAAATACTGGTACTAGCTGGTACCAGCTTAATGTAAAAACATCACGTTTTCTTTACTTCATCATAACATCAGTGGACCTGAATGGGGTAGGCACTGTGAAAAATCTGGAGATTGAAGCACATACTCCTCTTATTTTAAAATAATAGCCAATGAAGTGACATCTATACACCTTTGGTATTCTGTAAGATGTGCATTTTGGGTAAGGTACAGCTGAATTTCTAAATTAACTCCTAGCTGAATCTTAAGGACAATGCTTCAGTAAAGCCAGAGGACGAGAACACAAGCAGACTAGTAAAACAGATTTAGTAATGTATTACTAAATAAATCATTGATGGTTTTGTCTCTTGCAGAAACAACTGGAGAATTTCCTAGAAGGAATGAGAATGTCAGAGTCTTCTCTGCTGACCCCAGAAAGCAGCCATGTGGAACAGAAAGAATCACACAATAATAGAATGCTTTGGGTTTGAAGGGATCTTAAAGGCCATCTACTTCCAAAATCCCTGCCATGGGCAGGGACACCTTCCACTAGACCAGGTTGCTCAAAGCCAGGAATGAGGCATCCTCATCTTCTCTGAGCAACCTGTTCCACTGTCTCTGTGTTGGAGGTCAGGTATCCTTCTTTTTGTTCCTTCTTGCCTATGGAATTTTTCCCCATTAGTGGCTGGGAAACCTGACTGCTTCTTAGTGATGTGCTTAAGAGAGGAGTTTAGCTGGGCCCAGGGAGGAAGTGGGACAGGTAAAAGGGAGGGCAGGGGCAGCTGTGGGAGAGCTGTTTCCTCCGGTTGGAGAGCAGGACACGCATTCAGAGCTGTTTGTTGCTGGGAGAGGGGAATTTGCTATCACCCAGACAGAGATTCTTCTTCTTCTTCTTCTTCTTTGACTTATTATTCATCTTCTTTGTCTTTGTCTTCATCTTCTTCATCTTTGTCTTCTTCATCTTCGTCTTCTTTGTCTTCTTCTTCTTCATCTTCTTCTTCTTTGTCTTTTTCTTCGTCTTCTTCGTCTTTATCTTCTTCTTCAGCTTCTTCTTCGTTTGTGGGCCTCGCACCCCCTGCCATGCTGGGACGTGCTGCAGAGCCAGCCACCCCTGCAGAGCTGCTGATTACACCTTGTCCACCAGCCTGGGACTTTCTCTGCGGCGCTTCTGATCCATCTCATCCACCAGCCCAGGACTTTCTGCTCACCCCTGCTGTTCCAGTGAAGTGTTCCTCAGAGACCTCCAGGAGCACCGGGATTGATTGCTCACAGGGGGTTTGTGGAGCAAAGCCTCTCCTCCATCCTTCCCATCTCGGCTGAGAAGGCTGTCACAGGGTCCATTTTCTGTTTTATTGTTAATGCTGTAGTTATTGTTGTTTGTTTGCCTTGTTCTACATACTAGTAAAGAACTGTTATTCCTATCCCCATATCTTTGCCTGAGAGCCCCTTGATTCAAAATTATAATAATTCAGAGGGAGGCGGTTTACATTTTTCTTTTCATTTCAAGGGAGGTTCCTGCCTTAACAGACATCTGTCTTCCAAACCAAGACACTCTGAAAGAAGGAAAATGTGTCAAAATAAACATGTCTGATGTAAGATGAAAATTTTCTAATATCAACTAACTAAATAAAGTTTATAATTTTTCCTTTTCCCTAGCGGGGAGCGTATACCCATACCAGTACTCTAATATAACAACTTTATCAAAAATGGCCAAAAGCTCACTCTCTAAATTAGAGACAAATGAGAATTCACCTTGACAAATAAATCCATGTAATTAATGACTCAAAGCCTCAAAAGAGGCTTGACATATATTCAAGACCTTACAATTCTCCAACTCTCTCTTTTTGAAATTCCTTGTATAGTCAAAGATGTAGTTTACAAAAATATAAACACCTTCTTCTTACAGTAAATTCAACAAAACAAGCAATCTTTGAATCTCTGGCCTTGGTTGTATCAGAGTGAATCTGAAATAACCTTTCTGTATTCTGCAAGTTCCTTACAACCAACAGGAAAAAAAAAAAGCCAGGCTCTGGAGCCCAGGACCCAGCCTGAGCTGGAAGTGACACAGGTAAGTACTTTTAGCTCAAAGGAACAGCTCAATATACTGACAATTCAATTACCTTCACTTATTTCCTTGAACTGCCATCAGGCACCAAAGAGTGCTTATTTTAGTACTGGAATGGACTGCTATAAGACACTTGGAAGAAATTGCTCTTTTAATTTCTTTTATTTTGAAAGTTATAGTCCATATTGACAGACCATTTTGCTCCTGCAGAAGCATAGAGCAGAGGCACTGTTTTTATTGTGAAGCTTCTATTTTCTCTTTCTGGCAAGCATCCTAGATTTTGTAATTTAATATTCCTGCCAAAAGCACTGGAAACATTTGAGAGTATCCTCATGGGATTAAGGACAAACTGTGGATTACATTCCTGGCATTGGACTACACTGGAAGCTATCATTTCTCTTGCTATCCCTGAATATTTATGAGCTAACCAAATAAGAACACAGTGGAATTAAAAGTAATTTGATGTTGTTTTACTCTTTCTTCTCAAACCATCCCAGGATCTCATACACTTCTGTTCTTAGTCTAGGGAGTGTATTTAAGTCAAGCAGATGTGTTTGTGCTGATTAACCTTGTACATTAACAAAGTGAGAGCAGGTTGTAGTGTGGCTGAGGACATGGCTTTCACTTCTTTTTTCTGCACACTAGAAAATGTGTACTCAGCCATGAATCCTGAATCCTGCTTCCCAGATATTGGAGGTCAGTGACTTAAGAACAGCCACAGTAAATCAGACCAAATCTATAAAAAGCCAGGCTCCTTCCTCTGACAGTGGCCAGAAATGGGTATTTTGGGAAAGAGTACAAAAAACGGGGCAAGATTTACTCTTCTTCTATTATATTGTAGTGAGATCTGCTAATTCACTGTTCAGGGACAGACAGAGCCAGAAGCTCATTTTACATCTGTGCATTTAAAAGCCTTTCTATGATTTTCTTAGTTCCCTTTTTAAGATCATTTGCACCCCTGGTCTCTGTAACCCCCTGCACCTCTCAGTCTCAGTTTATTTCAACTGTGCTGTGTAAAAAGAACTGACCTTTGCTTACGTTAAGCCTGGTAATTTCCAGACACTCCGACTTCTTGTTCCGTGATAGAATAATCCCCTCCCTAATCACCCACAGACCATATGCTGAATACCAGGTCAGCAGCAGTGAAACCACAATCATCAGTGTGTGTCCCACAATCCTCTGTGGGACAAGGGCTTGATTTAAAAGTACAAAAGAAGATATAGACACAAAACAAAGAACACAAAGATAAAACATACATTTTATCTTTTGCCATCACCATACCCACAATATGGAGAAAACGTTCAGAAAACTAATTGCATTGAATCTCAACAGTTTCTGAACTCACTAAATAACAACCAAACCCTTCAGGGATCCAGTAGATCTCTCTTGCAGAATAAGCCCAGGGTTTTGTACTTTAAACAAAGAAACTGCTCAATCTAATGGATGACAGCTGTTGGAGTTCACCTTCCAGTACATCCAGAAGGGCTGGAAAACATGCTAGTGGAAAATATTTTTCAAGATCCAAAGACCTCAGCACATCAATCAAATATATCAAACTATTCAATGCAAGCTGTAACCTGCTACCTGAGTGGATAGAGGACTTGTCAAAAATTACGCAAAAAAGTATACAGCAAGCATTAAAAATATGGAACTGTAAATGGTTAAGTAATTTGTCTATTACAAGTGTAAGTGAAATAACTAAGCTTCAGATAACATTGACTTCAAATTAGCAAGAAATCAGTCAGTTTAAAAATTACAAGACATAAAGAACTTTGCCTATTTTCTATATTGTAAGATTATTCTTCAAGAAAGGTGTCTGCTCTTTAAAATGCTCATGCTTTCATGAAGCCCTCTAAGTCATCCAGTAGATAATATCACTACAGTCCTGTGACAAAACTCCCACGGAAATATAACAGGAATGAGTCAATATGTTTAAGAACAGTATCTTGCACAATTCCACAGTCTAATAGAGAGTACTGTATATAGTTTG
The DNA here is from genome assembly GCA_013399455.1 of Anthoscopus minutus. Lineage (NCBI taxonomy): Eukaryota > Metazoa > Chordata > Aves > Passeriformes > Paridae > Anthoscopus > Anthoscopus minutus. The sequence goes on from VWYI01015654.1 coordinate 35,941, forward strand.
AATTACCTAGAGAAATGTTACAGCACTATTAAAAATAACTCACTTTTCTGTTACATTGGACAGTTCAAATAATGCTCCACAAATTTACAGAATTTGATGCATAGCTCTGAGAGAACTTAATATTGTATGCCCAATGTCTCTTCTTATAGCTAAATATAACAAAAACAGTTCACAGTGATAGAGAAGGGTTACACTGATACCAGAGTGAGGCAATGGAATTCAGCTAGTGCATCATGCCTATACCCTCCACTTTCCACAGATGAAACCCTTTACCTGTTTACGAGAGAGACTGTAAAAACTAATGAGTTAAAGCCCACTTTAAAACCTAACTTTTTACTATGCAACTCATCTTTATAACCTAAGAGACAGCCTACCTTCAGAATCAACAGAAGCAGGTAGGACCCCATGTCCCATGGTTTTCACATTGGCCCCTTGTTTTAAAAATAAGATTATCCTCTTACTTCTTCTTTTGATAGTGGAAAGAGAATTTCTCCAAGGCCTCTTATTAAGAAATGTAGATGGAAAAATTCTGTTTGTCTGGGAAGCAGGCATCATGCTCCTCTGACAGGTCATATTCTACATTAATGGAGAATGAAGAAGTCCAGAAAAGAGAAAAAGTTTGGAACTTATGGGAGAGGAAAAGCTGCAGGAGTGTTACACAAGAATGAATAGAAAACAGCTCTCTCATGAAAAGCAGTCTCAGGACAACAACTGTAAGGATTTGTATTACCAGCAGACATGGGGAAAACCAGTGACAAGCATATGACAGTCTAGCCAGGGGTTTTCAAGGCAGTTTTAAGGAACACAGGAAGGAAGGCACTGGGATAGGGCTCTGGGGTTTATTACAATGAAAAATAATGAAACAGAAGAAGTACCCAGAAGGAGAAGATAATGCAGTGCTAAGATCCAGTATTGTCTAGGACTCTGTTTTATTTAAAAGTTGAAAAGACAGTAAAATCCCACAGAACTCATGACCAGGCATGCCCTGGCAAGAAGGCCAACTTTTATAAATAGATAAAAAAAGGAAGTCTAATGCTGAGATGGTGCAGCTGCCCTACAACATCCTACATCTTATCACCATTTTTGAGATCTGTGGTTGGGAGTTGTACAGAGTAAGTTCTTGATAGGCTCTAGTATCAGTTAGAATTTGACTCTG
>VWYI01015656.1:1038-30123 GCA_013399455.1 Anthoscopus minutus
TGCAAGTATGTGTAAAAAGGAACATATTTTGGCTAAGCACACATCACTTTTTTTCTCAGTTGTGCTCCATAAAGGGAAGAGATGATGATTTTTTGAGCTGTGCATACATCACAGTATATCGAAGAATTATGGAAAGTATTTGAAGAAATTACCAGTTCTTCCATTCTCATTGTACTTATGCATTTCATGAGTTCTGAAACTAGTTTCTAAAGATCAGGATATGTGTATACTCAAAAAAAAGAATGGGAAAATACATGGGAAAATAACTGTCAAAACTTGAGGCATATATTGAAGTTCACATAATGACTAACAGGCTGAATTATATCTGCAGTTTACCTGAATCCTTCATACATTTCAGGTGAAAGCCTTAGTGCTCTGAATGATTAGCTTAGTGTTGAATTTTCTCTGCTTTTTTTTTTTTATGAGAAAAAATTATTTCCAACCAAAAGATTTTTCAGTTTTTGAATAGCCCTACTGCTAACGCATTGGAGACATACAACCTGAGCACCTAAAATTTTTCATGATAGCACTTTCAGATATCATGAGAGTGAGTGAAATGCATACAATTTTATCCATATTATTTTATTATTTTACCAAATTTCTTCTAATTTATATGGACATGTGTATCTGTCCTTATGAACTAGACATTGAATGATTATATTTGCTATCATAAAGAAATATACTATTAAAATAATCAGGATATTTTACAAATTCAAACTGACTGGAAATAAAATAGTTATTAGTCAAATTGTTAAGAACAAATACTCAGAATTCAAAGTCATGAAGTTCCATAGAATTACCTGGGCACAGGAATCTTCTAACTTTATAACTACAATTGTAATTTCCATATCTAAAACTCTAATGAAGTTAAAACTCCATTTAGTAATTTTCTTGCCTCATGTATTATCCTTATGTTTGTTTTGTGCCTATGTATTTATAATTTGTCTCCTTACCAGGGCATTCATATAATTGTGTGGGCAAAGGTGAATATAAGGTCAGAACCACTAAAGAGAGAGAGGATATGTGTGCCTGCTTTAGGATTCCTTGACTATTTACTGCCAAGCTTACATGAAGCCACTTCTTGTCATTCATTAGATTGAGCAGCAGAGAAAATTTAATTTCTCAAACTGAAGGCTCTCAGTCCTGCTTTACTGATAACAACAGTGCAGTGGACGCAATGGAATATTGGGTAAATGAACAGCTTTTACATAATATCAGTCTGTTGCAAAAATTGACACTGAAAAAATAAGGCCACTTTTGCAGATGAGTATGAAACTTAAAAATTGACCAGTGGGTCTGTTAGACACTATAAATAATAGAATAATTCGGATTGGAAGGGACCTCAAGGTGTAAACCAATCTCCTGCTCAAAACTATGTCCCCTACAGGTTCAGAACAGGTTGCTCAGAGTTTTGTCCAGGTGCGTTTCGAAAATCCTCACGGACAGAGGTGGCACAACCTGTCTGGGAAATCTTTTCAGCTGATAGAAAAATTGGCTTTTACTGAAATCTGGTTTTATATTGGATTCAACCATGGAGTCATTGGCCATTTCAGCAAACAGCCAAACAAATAAAAGTCCAAAAGATAATTTTATCTGTATTAAAATTACAGCATAAGGTCACAGAATAATTGACATTGGGAGGGACCTCAAAATGGAGTGAGTCATGTAATCAGACCAGGTTTATCAATGCCTTTGCTTAGTTGGGCCATTTTCTCATTTGGCAGGTGTCTGCTTTCAGTAAATATCACAGATTTGTAAAGAAAATACACAATGCTTTCTGAATGCCATGCTTTGTGTATCTTATTCTGGGAAATTATCCATATGATACCATACCCTTTATGTAAAGCCATTTCATTAAGCTGAGAAGGCAGAATGTTATTCAGTTAACCACCATTTTTTATTTCTTCATTTGGATATCTGCTTGCAGCTGATGTCCCTAATGTCATTTAGTTATTGTTTTTTACTTGTTTTTCTATGATTCTATTTGTTAAATGAAAGGGAAAAGTATTAGGTATAAAAGTAGTGGTAACATAGTAGAGAATGAACTTGTGCAGTGTGACAGATTTGCAGAAGCAGTCACTTCTTTGTGCAATTACTGAGGAGATCTACCTGTAGTAGTTGAGATGATCTTGGTGAAGCAGAAATTTGAATTTGAAATTTGAAAAATTCCTTGATATCCTATTTAATATCTTGCATATGGTATATCTTTGATGCATTTTCTCTTCTACCAAAAGAAACAACCTACAACTCTGTAACCCAGTATTTCCTTGGATTTTAAAGACTGGAAATTTTGACTGGACTTTTAAAATATTTATGTCCTAGATGGAAGGGCAGAGTACTGCTAACACATCAGCCCGCAAGTTCACATTTGTTTTCAACAGAAAGGATGCATAACTCCCCTGCTGATTTTGCCTAAAGCCTTTTTCATTCTTTTGACTTTTTACCTGTGTAAGTTGATAACTAGAAGATAGCAGCTTTTTTAAATTACAAAGAGTCTTAAAACAATTAGACAAACTGTTGTCTGTTTCTTTTCTGTCTTAATACGTATGATTTCAGATATTCTATGATTTTGTAATTATTCCTATGAGGTGCAGTGTACAAGCTGTTTATATGAGATGAATGGAAGCATGAAAGGTAAATGCTCCATTACACTCATAGTGTATTGCTTCTTAATTTATATCTTGCTTTGGGCAGTGCAGGGGATTATTTTGGCAATTTCTGTACGGCTGTTTCAAATTCTGTAGATTTATCTCCCAAGGCTGCTTTTATTTCTGATTTGAAAAGCATTTGGTAGACAGAAATTTCACCATGCATTTGTCAGATAAATTTCCTACTTATCTTATTTTGCTTATGGCAACATAGTGGTTTACAGGGAGAGAGAACCATAATGACCATGACTTTCTTTAATGGGACAGGAAAACACAGAGCTTGAAGACAATGAATATAATTACATTTTTATGAGCAATCATATAAATATACTGTTAAATTTTTTCTCTTAAGCAACATACTCAAAATGAGAAGTTACTAAAATCAGCCTGAATATATTTTTTGTATATTTCTCAGCATATTTCTTCTGCCTAATCTAAACCCAGTACCATTGGAAACCATTAGTTAAATGAACCTTAATAGCAATAAGCAAATACTTTTGTGTACAAAGCTGTTTTCTCAGCATGAGTCACTGAAAAAACACTTTGACAAGAAATAACAGCCTGACAAAGAAAAGTGAGTTATTCTTAAGATTTGCTTTCTCCATTTGAAGCAGAATATGTTGTGTATCTCTAGAATTCATATAAGTAATACTTGTCCAGAGGAATTACACTTTCATCAATGCATTGAAAGATCTGGTTGAGATAGAAAGAACCACCCCTCCATGCCAGGCCTAACAAACAATACAATAGCTGCTTGTGTTGCTTTGCGGGGGGGCATAGAGTTTCTTTATAGTAGTTTGTATGGGGTTATTTTTTGTATTTGTGATGAAAACAGCGTTAATAACAGACCAATGTTTTATTTTTTGCCAAGCAGCGCTCAAATAACATTAAGGTTTTTTCCCCTTCTCACACCACCCTGTCAGCAGGAAGGCTGGAGGTAAAGAAGAAGCTGGGAGGGGACACAGACAGGACAGCAGACCCTAAGTGACCAAAGGAATATTCCATACTATGTGTCATCATGCTCAATGATAAAAGCTACCAGAAGGACAGAAGAAGACATTTGGAGATACAGCATTTGTCTTCCCAAGTCACCATTTTGTGTAAGGAAGGCCTTTTCTCCTGGAGGTGGTTAAGTGTCTGTCTACCAGTGAGAAACACTAAATTAATTCCTTTAGTTTTGCTTTACCTGACAAACCATCTTTGTCTCAATGCATGTTTTCTCACTTTTACCCTTACAATTCTCTTCCCCACACCAATGGGGGCTTGTCAGCAAGACATGTATGTTAATAAGTGCTGTCTGGGGCTAAATCATGCCTTCTTTATGACTTGTGAAAACATGAAGAAGAAAGCAAATGCTATAAAGCCACAATTGCATTATGAAGACAAGCCTTTCAATTTGGCTACCATGCAAATACAATTCTGTCATAGATCTTCAAGTTACAAACATGGTGTTCTGTTGCTGATCTATTTCAGTTGACTTAAGATCTCCAAATAAAATTAAGTTAGGAGCTCAACTAAACCTGAACTAATATCTGAAAAAGCCTGTCATAGTCCATCAACCATTGAATAAGACAATGACAAGTGTCTAAACTACAGTTATTTTTGTAATGTCAGATGGAATGGAAACTGGCCCTTTTTTAGATGCCACGGCATCAATGAAGCTGAAGTAGATATACAATTTTGATTGACTGTTTCTACATAGGCAGCTCAGGACATTTAAACAATTTCATTTTTAAAAATAAACAACTTTAATATTTATCAGGTTTATCTTCATATTTCCCAAGTGTCTGTCTCAATGAGGAGCAATGAAAAATGTTATGATTGTACAAAAAAAAAAGCTTAAAATATGAACACTGGATTCAGAATTGAGAAATGAAAGCTTAAAATCCAAGCAACCCTCTGGGCTGAAATTTTAAAACAAATTTGAACAAACTCCAAAATATTTAGTATTAAATACTACTTTGAACTTGGATTCACAGATCATTTAAACCACATATCTTTGCTATTCTCTCACTCTGTCTCCCCTGTGACACCTTAGCTGCTGCATGCAGATATGTACATCTTGTCCTCCACCTGAGGAAGCAAAATACACTCAACACATTGCACTGTGCTGTAGGGTGAAGCTGCCCAATATGTGGTTCTTAAGCTACATGTAGTTGATAAAGATCTTAGTGTACTCCCATGCCGGAAAAACAACTCCTGTTACCTGGGACTGCAACTGATCTCTTGACTGTACATGACTAAGATCAGGAGACAAATCTTAAATATTAGAAATGTCAGCATCCACATGAGTCTCTGAAGTTAGGTGCCTTCCTAGGCCATTTCTTAAAGAAAACAAGAAGAGAAATTTTGACACCTATTTAAAAGCAAGTTTTTTGAGAGCTTGTCCACACTGAAACTGTACAAAGCATGGGAAATACATTTAGTGACTTTCAAGGTTATAGGATCTGGTCTGGAAACTCAGAAAAATTGACATGGATAAAATAGCTACTGACATTTTTTTAATAACTATAACACCATGGACATAACATTTATATTATTTACATTCTTCTAGGAAATATTAACAGCCAGAAAGGAACCATTTCAGTTTTCATGTACATATCTGTATAGAATGTGTAACGTGTAATATGTCCATGTCTGGATTCTCTGCCAGATGGAGGCAGACATGAATAGTTTTTCAGAATTACAAGAAGGTTTATGTTTATGTAAATATGATCATATCTTGAAGCTGGAGCTGTGAACATGAAAAAAACAAGGACAATTTAAACAACTATTTGCTAGTAAGATGTTTTTTAATACTCCTGGAAAGTTTTATAAGTCTCTTTTAAATGTGTTAACTACTTCCACCATAGCTCATACTAATATAAGAGGAAACATAATGCAGTTTTTTTTAATGCAATAGATTACTGACCAGAGTTCTTATACAGAGAGGTTTTGAAAACTATTTACAGCTAATTTAATATCAAACCATAGTCAAACTGACATAGGTACTCTGTCCTTTTAATATCTTCCAGATTTTCAGACTCTCGCACTGTTTCATATATATCAGCACACACATAAAAGCTAGAACTTTTATAATGGAAATCCAGAGAAATAGTTTCTAAAGTGCTCAGCAGTTACGATGTTACAAGTAAGGACTGATTCAAATACCGTGTCAAATCAGAATAAAAGGTTCAATGAGTACAAGTTTCTAACATTATAGATGAATGCTTCAGCTAGTATTCATTTTGATGTAAATCTTTCCATCACTAGATGCAAGGCTATACATAATAGAGAGAAAATCCATTTTTAAAGGCAAAACCCAAGAGAACTAGATGCTACAATGTTTCAGAATGAATGTTGTCTGCATCACTGTGCCTTCATGCGATATTATCTTGAGATAATTGAGATACCTTGGACATGACAGCAGCAAAGACAGTTATGTATATTGACATATGTAGATATATCCTGGTAATTCAAATTAAAAATGAGGTAAAATTTTATCCCAAAACAAAAGGAATATGATGACATTAGGTATGGTCTTGTTCTGTACACAGCTGGACATTTGAACTGTACAGCATCATTGGAAAGACACATATGTATAAATAAATGTAAATATATGTAATTATCAAACATATATTGCTTAAATAATTTTTTACTCATACAATTTTGGTACGTCTTTGTTAATATGATGCATTTGAACTGATTAGCTTGAAAGTTTTCAATTTAATTTTTCTATTTTTAAAAATTTTTTGCTCTGAGAAAATAAAACGAGATGCCATTTTAAACAACAGTGTTCTGAATTTTCCTAGAACATTTAAGTATGAAGTCACAATATGTTCAAACCACTCAGGAAAACATATTGCTACTGAAACTGAAAATGCCTATGTCTGTCTCTAGGCAAGTAAGGCTTCCCATTAATTTTTCTTCCAAGAATGATATAGGGAGGAAGATGTAAACTCAGCTGTCAAGAAAATGTAAGTTGAAGATGAGATTATTCTTTGATTTAAGTTCCGTATTGCTCAAGTACTTAAGGAGCATTTTTAATTTAAACTTTAATATATAAGCTATTCTTTTTCTTTCAACTTTAACTTTTTTCTGAAGGCGGAGGAATTAGACATCAGTCTTATGTTTTGGTTTAGAAGCTTCCTGGTTTGCTAAGTATGGTATAAAAGTAACACTCAACTTTACTCCTCATTCATATTTTAATGCTAAAAGGGTTATTTTTTTGTTAGAATATATTTCTAATATTTCTCGAAAGCTTATAGTAGGATGGAGTATTCAGAAAAAATAACTTAAGCAATAATGTTTGAAATTTCTAATGTAGAGATCATGAGAAAATTAATTTTATGAAATCTAGTCTTGAATTGTGTTTATAGTGATTGACACACATGCCAGTGTCAACTGAAATTGTACTAATGGCACGTGTAGTTGATTCAGTTTGAAAGAGGACAGTCTCCCACTTTATTTCCAGAGCACTGTGTATATACAACAGCACTGAACACAGTGAAAATGTGTTTTATTGAAGAAACATAATATATCTGTGCCTCTGGAGGACCACACAATGGAATCAGAAAGATATAGAGACCTCAGGACTAGTCTGTGGTACCAGGCTGGTTCTCATGAAAGCATGGTACAGAGAGACAATCCCCTCACTCAGCCAGGTGGCCACACTTCTTCTTATGCAGTTCAGGATACTGAGCTGCAAGTAGGTTTTGCTGGTTTATTCTCTACTTTTCCATCTACCACTACCACAGGTATTGAAGAATTTGCAGCCAATTTGTAGTTTCGAGTGTTCAAAGAATAACACAAAATTTCTGATCAAATTAATGTGTACTCCTAACTTCTTCACTGATAGTGATCTCGTCTAGTAGCAAAAAAAAGAAAAAAAGGAAAAAAAAAAAAAGAAAATAAAAGAATAAAATATTTCCAGCATTTCCATATGGCTAGAAGATTTTGGCATATGATGAGCTAGCCTTGGCCTCTGTTGCTCACATTTTCATCAATCTCTTGGCCAGATTACAGAAATATGACATACCTGGGCAAGAAGCCTGGAGTGTTTAGGAAACTCCAGCTAAATACAGAAGAAGAGACCACCAAAAACACATCAAAGCTGTGTTGTACTTTCTATAGTAGCTCCCATAAAATTATGTGCATGACACATTGTGGCTTCATTCCAAGGTATCTGAAAGATCTCCAGAAGTTCCAAGATAAAGATTGACAGTTTGGCCCTTCTAACACAATAGACATCTTTTAAGAGGTAGAATTTTCTTAGGAACTTGTAGTCTATAGAAATAAGAGATTATCACTGACTATTAGTTGAGTATCACTATCACATTTTGAGACATTTTATAGATTATTGATAGCATTTTCACCCAGGGCAATGTTTAACTAATTGTAGTGGTAGAAAAATTTTCTATAAAAATGTTGAAATTCCCCTGTTGTTTCAATCATTAATCTTCTAACACCACTATCTCCATTTTTATAGATATATCTGTATATTAGAAGTCTTTTATGTTACCACTTTTTCCTCTTCTCTAGTCTTTTCTTTAGTTTCTTCCCTTCCTTCCCTTTTCCTTACCTCACTTTCAACCTTTTCCAGAAGCTCATATACTTCTCATCATTTGGTCCTTTGCTTGTTCATAATTTATTCATATCCTTCTTAAGTTGTGATGTCTAAAGCCAAACAATGTAACCCTTTTCTCTGTGGTCCCTGCTGTAATTTCTCCCCCAAAGGGTTTACCTGTCATTGTACAGTGGTCCAGCTTTGTTGCATTCTAGCTGTGGAACCTCGACTCAGACTGCTGTGACAGTGCCATAATACCATCTCTATAGTGATAAGAAAAGTCAAAATTACAGAGGATTGCTGATATGTGATCATTATTAGGTCAAGAATTCAACAGAGAAAACCCTGACAGGAAAAGATAAAATCTTAAAAAACACAATGCAGCGAGGGTAGTTGGAGAGTGACTTGTCTCTCTCAAGTCAGATCTTCTTCAGTCAAGATAGTCAAGATCTTCTGTGCTGAGTTCAAGCTATCATGAATGTCTCTGCCGATGGAGCAGGACAAAGGTGACAGCCCTTGATGATGGCATCCAGGAGCCATGACCACTGACCCTTCCCTCCTCACCAGCCTGGCTGTTGAAGGCTCTCCAAGTGCTGTACCATCACACTTAACTTCAAAGTTTGCTCAGTAGTATCTGATTTTTATGTACATTATCTTCTACATAATTCATTTAGACTTGTGAGTTACACATATTCGGCATGAAACCTCTTTGTGCCCAAGTAATGCTGCCTGAACAAAGCAATCATAAATAATTTTAACAGTAGTGTTCACAAATAGAGGTCTTGGAGGTCTTGACTGAGGGTCGCTAATTGCAAAATACTGCATCTCTCTACTGCCTCTGTCTTTGTCTCCATAAATCAAAATATTTTAAAACAAAGATAAATTGAACTACATATAAAATGTTCACAATATAATCCATGCACTTTATTTTAGAAACTTAGGCCCTAAGAATGGCAAAAAGACTGTGATAAATATTAATCATGCTGTTCAATTAACTCTTGGTAAAAGAAAAGCTTGTTAAAAACATTAAACATTAGACAAAATAAATTTTAATTATTTTAAGGGAAGAGATGGATTTGGTTGTATAAGGAAGTAAATAGTAAGAATGTACAAAAAAAAATACTATGTGGGTTGTGAAATGAATAGCCAAATTTGATCCTTGTCGACAGTTACTATTAAAAGAGGTTGGTTTTGGGCCTCTGGCTTGGTTTTTTGTTTTGTTTTGTTTTAGTTTAGTTTGGTTTTGGGTTTTTTTGTTGGTTTTTTTTTTTTGTGAGGTGTCAAAGAAACTCCTAAACACTAAGGAAGTGCCTCTCTTTTATAAGGGCAGTTTCTCTTACTCCTATTAACAGTGATGGAAGGTTTTGGCCATTTTGATAAAGGGTATTTGTTAAAGCATCTGACAGTTTTCGTAACCTCTCTGCCTTGAGAACAGTAGACATTTTGAGAAGAGAGTCCGTAAGGGAATTAATTTTACCTTACTTCCCTGCTGTTAAAGGAAACAGAATACTGGTAAAGATGCTTGCAGAGCTCAATGATTGAAGAAATACTTTGAAAAGTATTGAAAAGTATTTGAATAGTCTTTGATTTTATAGAGAGATTTTTTACTACATTAATATTTTTGGTATTTATAGAGATTAGTTGCCTTTGAAATAACAATATATTTCAAACACGTGGGGTTTTTTTCTACTATTTTTTTTTTAACAATTGATTTGCTTATAATGCTTCAGGCAATTCTTCACAAAGACTAAATGCATTATTCATAATATTTTGTATTCTTTTAGTCATTATGTCAAAATTTATGGATCTCTCATCAGCCTTTAAGGCATCAGCACCTCTTGAATGCCCTGTGTAATATGCTAAAATCATGTTGTGACGTACACTTAACAAAAACAATACATTTGTACAAGTTCTTTTTGGGATGATCCATGATCTACTGTAGCATGACTCTAAATCCATTTCAAACCCTTTTGTTGTTTGAGACTTGTCTGGGGAAAACATCAACTAGCTGAATACCTTTCTGATCCTTTAGCAATATTTGAGCCAGTTTATCATCACTCTTAAACAGCCAAATGCAGGATTTTCTTCTTTTTTTTTCATGTAGACATAGTAAACTACTCTCTACAGCTTCATTAAAGTTGGTTGTAGTCAGGTGGGGGTTGGTCGCTTTTTCCAGGCAGCAGCTGACAGAACCAGAGGACACAGTCTTAAGCTGCATCAAGGGAAATATAGGTTGGATATCGGGAAAAAGTTTTTTACAGAAAGAGTGATAAAGTATTGGAATTATCTGCCCAGAGAGGTGGTGGACTCATCATCTCTGGAATGTATTTAAAAAAGACTGAATGTGGAACTTGGTGCCATTGTTTAGTTGAGATGTTATGGTATTGGTCGGACTCAGTGATCTTGGAGTTGTTATCCAACCTAGTGATTCTGTGATTCTGTGATTCTGCTAGGGAAGGCAGAAGATACCTGCTAGGGAAGGCAGAAGCCAACTCATAAGGAATGAAAACTGTAAAACCTCTCCCTCCAAATCATTCTAATTTTGAAATCAAGGGGCTCTCAGGCAAAGATATGGGGATAGGAATAACAGTTCTTTACTAGTATTTAGAAGAAAGCAAACAAACAACAGTAACCATAGCATTAACAACACAGAAGCAGGGACCCTGGGGCAGCCTTCTCCGCCAAGACAAGAAAAGATGGAGGAGAGGCTATGCTTCACAAACTCCTCTGTGGGCAGTCAGTCCCGGTGCTGCTGCAGGGCTCTGAGGAACATCCAGCTGGAATGGCAGGGATGAGTAGAAATTCTGGGCTGGTGGACGAGGTGTATCAGGAGGTCTGCGGTGGTGGCTGGCACTGCAGCACGTCCCGCTAGGACAGGGAGTGTGGAGAAGAAGAAGAAGAAGAGGAAGAAGAAGAAGCAGAAGAAGAAGAAGAAGAAGGAGAACAAGAACAAGAACAAGAACAAGAACAAGAACGAGGAAGAAGACAAAAGGAAGAGGAGGAAGAGGAGGAAGAGGAGGAAGAGGNACAAGAACAAGAGGAGGAAGAAGACAAAAAGAAGAGGAGGAAGAGGAAGAAGAGGAAGAAGAGGAAGAGGAAGAGGAAGAGGCCTCTCTCCAAACAACAACAGCCTGCCTGCAGCCCCCCCCTCCCTTTTTACCTGCCCCTCTTCCCCCTGGGCACAGCCACACTCTTTGTGTTCTCAAGCATACAATAAGAAACAGTAGTCAGGTTTCCCTGCAACTAATGAAGAAAATCCTACAGGTGAGAAGGAACGAAAGGAAGGACACCTAAATCCCGACATTTGTTCTTAAAAAATTGAAAGACTACAATTTTTTTTCTGCTTTCTCTATTTTCTGGTACCTAGTGATAGCTTAGACAATTGCTATATTAATCTTGTGTATTTTCATTCCCCTTTTAAATAATGTTTCAAAAGTAATCATGAAAGGATGTTTTTACTGTCAGCTTATACTAGAGCAAAATTAACATCCTGAAAAACTACACTGAATATTAAATAATACTTCCATGGAAAGAATTTATAGGCTAAAAATCTAGTTGCAATCACCTCATAAAACATGCCACTTCAGTCAGCTGGCTTTGAATTGTCATCCATGGAAGACAGTGTTTCAGATAGAGCTAGTTTCTGTTACTGGGTATCAAAGTGGTGCCAGAACAAGTAAAAAATATAAATTTTCCCTAAATCTCATAATTTAAGTAAACTTTAAGTATGCAATATAGTATGCTCTCAATTGTTTTATCTAATAAAGAGTTATTTCACTTCAGATATTTGCTCAAGACTTAGTAGAACCATATGAACTTTTTTTTGACCTGAATATTTGGTTCAAAACTCTTCCTAGGTCTAGTTTTCAGCTTGGTCACATGTTCAGAACTCTACAAATCTGGTATCTTGCACTACAGTGGCAACTGCTCAAACCCATAGTTTATTGCCTCATATCCAAAGTCTAGGAAAGACCAGCCTTTCTAAGTATGTAATGATCTATTGCAATGATTCCTTTTTCCAAAGGGCATATAAATACCTAAATGTAAGGAATTAACACAGTGCTTTCATCTTTCTTTTACACAAAGGACATACTTATTTAAGACAAAAGTTTCTTAATAAAACTGAAGTCTCTTAGACATTTAAGTTACTGTAACAATAACTGCTTCTGTAATCCTTTTGGTTTTTTCTTTTCAGATAGTTCCAGTTACAGCTTTTGTGCTTACCTGCAAAAATGATCACATTTTATTTACTCTCAGGCTCCTATCTTTGAAAATGGTCCACTGAAAATTGCCAGCGGATGCAATGCTATATTCAGTTAAGTCCTTTTTTCAACAAAAATGTTCTTCCCAACATCAGGGAATTCAGGGCTTTATTGTTATTCTTAGTGTTCTGTAATTTTGGACCCTTCCACCAATGTGTATTCTGCTGTTTTTCTTCACTCCAATGATATAGTGTGTTATTTTTCCTTTTCCTTTAGGTACTATTTGAAACCTTGTAAATTCAGCTCTATATACTATCATTTTCACATGGAAAAAAATTTTAAAAAGAAAAGTAGGAATTTCCCAGATGTCTGTTATCATTCCCGTTACAGATAGTCAAACAATTGAGGCAGACTGTCCTGGTTTTGGAGTATCTGCTTATATGCAACTTCTAAATTATTTTTGATGTTTTTTGATGACAGCAGCCCTCACATAGAGTCCCTCATCAAAGTGACAGCTGGAACTCTGATAATATTCTGGAAAATGTCAGTCAAAGTGTATAGAAATGATCTTTTGCTAAGCAACTTTGTTGAGAACTAGTACTTGTTCCTTAACTCCAAATATTTATGGAGTTAAAGAAAGGAGGAATGGCTCAGTCCTAGAAGAATTATTTTGATTGTCAACTCTGCATGAATATACCTTACATTTGGAAGTAAGCATTGCTAGGAAATGTACTGGCTTGTGTGTCTGGAAAATAAGAACGATTTAGCCAGAACATTTATCATAGCAATTGAAACCATCTTGGTTGGAAGTCAACCCAGAACACGGCTAGAACACGTTTTGAGTAAGCAAACTCAGAATCTAGAAACGCTAAAGGAATATGACAGCTAAATTATATACATAGAGGACAGGTAAAGGCAGGTTTCAAGGCAGGACTCAGCACAGCATTTAAGAGATCTTCATTGTAGAAATATTGGCACACAGGTTTATAGGTCTCAGTTCTCCACTGTGTGTCTAGGGGATACAATAATGTGGACAAGGATAGAAATTTCAAGAAAATTTAAAACAATACAAGTCTTATATGTACCCTGCAATGAGAATAAAAAGCAGGGGTAATAGCTACTTTCTTAAACCAATGATCTTGACTTTCAGATGAAAAAGACTCAATTCAAAAGATGCAATCAGTATGCTGTTGAAAAAAAACAATTGAATAACATATCAACCCAGTAGGAGCAATGACATATACATTTTCTGCTATAACTTATAACATCTTCCCTTTGATCCTCACATTCTACAGCTTCCACATGTAGGTAGGTATTATCTTTTACTGCTTGCTACGATTTGTCATTTACTCTATTATATGGATTTATCTCGCTGAAGTTCTCAAAAGTAAGAAGTGGTGAAGACATATAGCTGTATACTACACTGTGCTAGAGCCTTCAGAACACCTAAGTTATAAATTATGTGATTTCCTACACATGGATGTGTTATGACCCCTCTCTGAGACAGAGTAAATGAAGTTCCTGCTAATAAAACCTTTGGGATTCCCTGGAATTGGAGTGAAATGGTGCTGAATAATTGGTGCATACATATGAGGCATGGTTATTTTAAAACAATTTAATTAAAGCATAAAGGAGTTGCACAGCTGTTTTGGTTCTTTACTACAAAAATATAAAATTATAAATATAGGGCAAAGAAAGAGAAGGAAAGTAGAGAGTAGAAAGTTGAGAGGAAAGGTATCACTGCCTGTGGATTCAGCAATGAGAGTTGGTTGTTGACTTAAATGTAATTTTGATGTCTGTGACCAAAGTAATGGTTGCAGTCTCGATCTGTTTGTCAGTTACATACACTCAAGTTGGCATGGGAATTCCTAGATCCCCTCCCAGGGAGGGGATTCTTCGTGTGTGGTGTAACACCAGGGGGCATGCACAGCCTTCTGATGGAGAGCTCCCACAAAGATTTGAGAGGAGTTTTTGGGTCCTTGATGGTCCATAGCCCCATTTAGGGATATGGCTGCTGTTTGATACTGGCTCTGGTGACTGTGCTGGGTGTCTTATGATGCAAAGGGGGAAGTTGAATTCAAAAAAGAATTGTCCCACTTCCAATCTTCTTAGCAGCTGTTCTCCTTGGTTGGAAAGAGCATGCTTATGACATCACCAACCCAATTGTCTTGTATGTTCTCAACCACAGAACAACCTAGACAGTGATGATAGTTTGCCACAGAAAGGAAAGCATGTATGCACACAGGGACATACATATGTATGTGTCTCTGTATGTATAACGTTGAGTCTAAGGTGTTCAGCAGACTTCAAGTAACTGAAAGGACTGAGGAAAATAATTTATTTGCATATTTTCTTAAAATGGTAAAAAAAATAATAGGAAAGTATCAATTACTTTAGTTTAGTGTTTGCTTTGTTCTGGCTTCCTCCAACTCTCTTTGGCTTATTTTGGCAGCAGGATATCAAGCGGGTGTGGATGTGTCTTGGTTTGTTTTCTCTTGGCTTAATCTTGAGATTATGTCAAGACACACAGTCCTGCACTAACTACTACTCTAGTCTTACACTATTTAGAGACTCCTTTACATGGCCTGATGTCAGAGCTGACCTTACTTTGAGCTGGAGGTTTGACTACCAACCTTCTGCTGTCCTGGCAACTCAAATTTTCTGGTCCTGTGATGATACACAATTGTATAATATTTGCTTTTTGACATGACGGTTCTGTCAAGGTTTGATGGGCTGCTGAATCTGCCACATCATGAGTACATACCAAGGATGCAGACACCTTTGAACAAATATGGCTGTTTCACACTACCATGTATTATGTAAAGCACATTTTTTTCATTATCTTCCCAATGGGAATTTTTTCTTAAAATGGATGTTGTGGTTTAGCCCATGGCTAGGACAGATTTAATATTTCAGCATACATTCCTTCACATTATTGTAAGCGTTGTGCTTCTTGCCATGACTGTCATTATTCATCATCACTTGAAGAGGTGTAATATAAAAATGCAGGACTCTATTTTAAGATCATTCTCCTAACCAAAGTCTATGGGGAACATTTTGAAATATGTAGTATGAAAATCTCTCTTTTCCTTTGCAAGGTCATTTCTTTTTCGACACTGTCCCTAGGATAAAATTTAGAATTACAAAACTGTTATTTTTAACCATTGTTTTTCAGTCTGGTAAGATTTTTTTCCTAAGGGTACGAGAATAGGTTTTGGTGACATATGGCAGTAGGGGTTGCTGTGGGAATTACTTATTGTTACTGAACTGAAGGGTGATAACTCAAAGCAAATTCCTGTGAACAGTTTTAATTCATGTGCTTCTTTTTCTTTGAGATTAATCAGACTTTTTTTAATGCATGTGATAAAACCATAAAATCAGGAAAGTATTTTGAAGATAAAATAATATAAAAATACATAAAATATGTATAATATAAAAATACATAAAATATGTATCTCTTCACTGAGTAGTTTTGATTGTTTTCCTGTCCATTTACCTTTCATTCCTGTTCTGAGTTCAGAATTAAAGGACCAAAGGCAGGCAATGTGTTACATGATAGTGCTGATAAATGACAACACTACAGCTTTGATGAGCTCAGACAACTTGAAGAAGAGTGATCCAGACTAGTACCCAAAAGACACAAAAATACTGTAGGCTCAGAATCATCCTATACAAAAGTTCTCTTTTTAGTACAGTGCATACTTCTAATCCATACTTTTGGAGACTGTTGTTTAAAGAAGTTCACAGTAAATGCAATAGAATTAAAATTTTTTTCATTCCCAAATAGGTATATTAGGTACTCATTTTGAAAAATTTGCTTTTCTCAAGTGTGAAATTTCTTTTCTTTATGATAAACAACTGGCGGGGGATGGGACAAAGCTTTTAAAAAGTTGTTCCTATTTTAATAAAAGTTTGCCCATTATTATAATGAAAATTTATGTGTAGCAATGATATGTATCATTTGCATCATGCACCTCTCTCAGGTATTTTGATATATCATTTTGACAAAATGATACAAAAATCCTCCTATCTCCAGAGTCTTAAGAAGAAAAAAAAAAGAGAGAGTATATATTAATTACATTGCTTTAGTTATTGTAATGTAAACTGTAGTTATTGTAATGTAAACAAATTCTCTTGGATAGTGATTTCACTGTCCTCCTCAATGCAGAGTTCTAAAATGCTATAAATGAGTTGAGGTATGCAAACCTCTTATTCTCACACGTCCTCCTCAATGCAGAGTTTTAAAATGGTATAAATGAGTTGAAGTATGCAATCCTATTATTCTCACATGTATTTAAACATTTCTGTAGAATACTATTTCTTCGGTGTGCATAACCAGTTTTAAAATTTGATCAAGTAGATTGTTCTAGCCTTAGAACTCACACTGATGAAGAGGAAGAGAAATGATTATGTAACTTTACAATCAATAAATAATGAATAGTAATTATTTATTGGACAGTAAATCAATGAAAGAAGACTGTGCCCATTTTCATGTTGTCACAAACACAACAGATAACTAGGCATAATCAATTCAAAGCTAATTTCTTGACACAGAAAGAAATTACTGATTTTATGAATATTTATATGCTCCATGCGTCAAAGTAGTATGAACTCATGAACAAGTTAAAATTTTTAAATTGGTCATGCTTATTCTTATTTCAGTCATAGTCCCTGTGTGATAAGAACAAGTATAAATATTTTTTAAATAAATTCTATAACATTTTGTATTTTTTTTCAATTGCAGAACATGTAACAGAAAAGAAGTTATTAATAAAGGCTCAGCTTCCACTTAAACCAATACTTTTGCTCTTGTCTACATACTCTTTTGTGCTGAGAAGTTTCTATTAATAAAAATGTTTGGCATTTTCCTTTAAGAAGGTGTTAAACAATTATTTTGGAAAACTTTTATTAACCAGTAAGTAACTGTTTAGATATCAGTAAAAAGAGTCATAGCATGGTCATCTAAAGAGCACTGAGAAAGTGTACTAAATAATCTTTTAAAGTAGTCAGTAATGATGCTGTAAATTATCTTTCCTTTTTTTTCTGTCACATTAAGGAGGACATGAAATATCTAATAGAACTTGCTATTTATAAAAAATGAAGTGAGAAATTATTTTCTCTCATTTTCCATTTTTTTCCTTTAATTCATAGATATATAGAGAGTGTTACACAGCAAGAAATGCAATTTACATAGCAATATATGTTTGAAATCACTATTCTGTTCTGATCCTGCTGGTTTGTACAGATATCACTATGTATATTTCACAAGATTACCAATGTTTTAGATCAAGTTAACACATTTTCCAGCTATGATATTGACAGGACAATGTGGTGTGGTTGTCCTCCATTAGCACATATCTTCTGAAGATTGGACACAGAATTTAATCTAATTTCTCGAAGTATAAAATGTGATGGTACTAATTCATGACTTTTGTCTAAAGGAGTTCAATGGGTAATTTCACTTTTTTTTAGTGGTCAATATTCACTGCTGAATAGGTGAGGTGTGTGTGTGATTATACACTTAATTCTGCAGGCTAAAAGAATTCATGTGCCTGACCCACAAAAGAAGAGAAAGGTCAGCAAGATGGATTGCCAGACCATGCTTTGCCTTAATATGATTGAGAAAATAGAGTGCTCTATTTCAAACTGGTTAGAGACATAATATGATTTGTATACCATGCTTATATCACTCTTCCAAATTATTTGAACGTGTTAGGCAGTAGGTCATACCTAAATTGTAATGACTCATTTTGCATTTACATCTATCTAGCTTTCTAGCTAGGAGTCATCACCATTATATTTCAAGGGCTCTCAAACATAGTGATTAAGAGGAGAACATTTTTATGTGCGAGCAGTGATGTAGCTTTGCAATAAAAAAAAGTAGAATGAGAATTATCCATAACACATTTTCCACTTGCCATGAGTAAAAGCTCCAATCCATCAATGACTTATTGCAGAGATACACTTGTGACAAGGCAGAATCATACTACTAGCATCAGGAACTTGCCTGACTGCAGTTTCTTCAGAAACTGATGTCAGAAGGAACATTCCTCCTTGTCAAAGTGCTGTAATAAAATTCTATTCACATTTTGGTTTCAACTGTTAATTTACCTGGATATTCCACAGTGAAGTCTGGAGGTTGCTGGAACTGCTTCACTCTCTAATGTATGCTAAAAATACACTTTCACTTTATATGTGGCAGATGTACGACACACTGCTGAGGTGTAATTTTATCAGGACAGTACAAAACAAATAGAATATTTTGTAGCCCTAAAGTGGATGTGATTTGCAGTTCTTATCCCTCCTTATTGAGATGGACAAAGAAAGAGAGAATGCAATTTTCATCTAACAACAAAACCATTCTAGAAATTTCTTACCTTTAATTCGGTATCTCAAGTCGAAATAGTAACCTGGATCTTCATACTTAATTCTATTAAAACATTAATAACAATGAATTTAAAATACTTTCTCATTATTTTCTCCAGACAGACATGAACTTCTGCCCAGGCTGCTGGGGAATTTCTTCTCCAGCAACTGGAGCATGTCCTCCCCCACATTCTTTGCTGCTGTTGACATCTGCATGACTTTTTCTCACATGTATTTCTCATGCCTTTCTTACAGCAGCTGCAGAACATTTTTATCCTTTCTTAAATATGTTATCACAGGGTGACTGCCAGCTTCACAGATGGGCTCAATTTTAGGCATCAATGGGCCCATTTTGTAGTCAGCTTAAACTGACTTTGTTCAACATGGAGATAATTCCTCATCTTTTTTCACATGAAGCCTTTTCTTACCTTGCCGTGTAAACCAAGTACAGTTGTTTTGGCAACTTAATGATCAAAAGATTTCTTTTTGAGAAAGTTGAGGTCTGAATTTGAACTTTATTGGTATTTTAATGACAAAACCCCAAGTTTCCATGGTGAAAGTGCAGTCTTTCAAAATGGGAAAGCCAACTGCTAAGAGGCAAGTAACTACTGACTGTGAGACTAAGAAGTGGAAGGATATGATGAGAAAATTATGGAAAGGATCTAGTTGGAGTTGGAATGACATGATATTGTAGATCAAAGATATGTGAAAGATTCTACATTTGTGTACCTTTGCATAACAGTTCACCAGCATTGTCATGATAATTGAAGCAAAGGATTAAAATCTGTACAGTACATAATGCTGTGTTATTATCTCTCAAATATTTATATCGTTATTGCAAACGTTGTTGAATTTGCAACTAATAACATTAAAAATAGAGAAGAGATTGGAAGATTTAAGGAGGTAGGACCCAAAAGCTGGGATGCTGTGTCACAGATATCCCAACAGGCTTTCTGAGTGAAATATTCAGTGATTATTTATTAAAGACACTTAATTTTTCCATTACTCTTTTTTTTCTAATGAAGAATGTTTTTTTGGAGAACTTGTAAATTATAATAGTAAATGTTCTAATTTTCTATTATAAAATATTGTTGACAAATGAACTTAGTACTTTTGAAGTCTATCATTTTTTATGCCACAGTTCTTGTTCTGTTAAACCTCCTGTTCTGACTGTGTTATGGAGGAGGTGGAATGTAGCATTTGGTTCCTTCCAATATTTAAATATTCACATAACTGTCCACATATGAAAGTATTTCCACAAATCATGATAAACACCCTGTACTTTGCAGCTAGTAAAATAACTGGGGAGCAGTGGGATATTATTCCTCTGCTTGTTTTGAATTACCTCTAACCTTCAAGAGGCAGGAATACCCTCATGACAGTATTCTTTAATCTGGTGCCTTATATTTCCAAATGAAAAGACTGTACATCAGAACATTAGAGTTCTATGCAACACTTTTGTATTCTGTTATAAAGAGAACAGAATGTTTTAGAGGCCTGACATGGTTGGTAAATCTTTTTGTATCAGAAATTTACACAGATGGAAGAAAAAGCCCACCTCTCCCTTTACTCTTTTGTGAATTTCCTTCATGTCTGATTGACAGTTAATTTTTCTGATATTTAAAAAACCAGTAAAGAGCAGCTGAGTGAGCTGTGTGTTCAGAGACTAACCAGACCACTTCTGGATATGCGGTCATTCAAGATCTTTTCCCTAATGACACAGCTATTCAGTTTCCCTGGAAAATATCCTTCATTTAATATTCTCCCCAAAGTAGAAGGGTTTCATTAAAACACAACTAGATGTGAAACTAAAAGTAAACAATTTACATGTTATACCCACTTTTTTTTAATATAATTTAGATTGCTTTCAAAGCATCCTTCATAGATTAGTAGATTTAATTACTTACAACTGATGATACTGGTAAACATTTTTAGAGACAAAGTGGAAAATGACAACCTTAATCTGTATTTTGGGATGCCTGCTACCAGTGTTCAAGGTAATTACTCTGCCTTAATTCCCAGACTGTGTCACGTAATTCAGTTTACACAGCTGTTGAGGTTCCTATGAGGTGATATGGTTCAAATAAAAGATCAGACTTATCCCTAATTCAATTCAGCTTGTGATGCTTGAACTCACATAAAATATATCAAATACTAAATCAAACTAATTCTATAACAACCAGCTAATGGGCATAAATTTTGCCTTACACCGAAAAACATCTTAAAACATGTGCTACTGCAATTACACTTTCTGCATCTAAAACAAATCATTCATTAACAAAATACATCAATAAACCACAGTAGTGGAAGTTCTATTGTCATTGTGAGTTATCATGTATGTGTAATAGGGCTCTGCAAGTGGAACCAAACAATAATGAGTACAAAAGCTTATTTGAATTGGAATCAACACCAAGGATGACCTACACCCTGCTATAAAACCACTTCCATAAAGGAAAAGGACCGGTCATTCTCATAGGAGACTCTGTGCTGAGGGGAAGAGAAAGCCCAATATGGAGACTGGAACGACTTGTCAGGGAAGTTTTCTGCCTCCTTGGGGGTCTGGGATAAAGACAGGAAGAGAAAGATTTCTAGCCTGGTATGGCTTACAAATATTTATTATTGTTTTTTCAAGAAAGCAGTGATGAATTTGGAAGAAGAATTTTGAGTGCAATCAAGAGAAGCTTCAGGACCTTAAGAGGACTGATTAAGGGATCAGTGGGCTCAGTTCTCCTGTTTCGTTCCAGTTGCAGGAAATGATGATCCCCTATGATGAACCATAGAGGAAGAAGACCAGCTTGACTGAACTTGATTTCAGGGAAAAAAAGAAAAAAAAGGTGTACCTACTTTGGAAGAAAGATCAGGCAACTCAGGCAGACTACAGGGATGTTGTGAGGTTACAAAGGAACAAAATTAGAAGCACCAAAGCCCAAAGAGAATGTCATCTGCCCAGTGCTGTAAATCACAATAGAACATGTCTATAAATATATTAGCAACAGTAGGAGGGCTGAGGAGAACCTCCATCCTTTATGGGATATGATAAAAACATACTGATAAAGGCTGAGGCATGAGGCAATGCCTTGTTTGCCTCACTCTTTAATAGTTAGGCCAGTTTTTCTCTGGGTATCCAGTCCACTGAGGTGCTGGATTGAGTCCAAAGAAGGATAGTGGAGATAGTGAAGGGTCTGGAGCACAAGTCCTGTGAGATGCAGCTGCACAAATTGAAGTTATTTAGCCTGGAGAAAGAGGGCTTGGGAAGGACCTGATTGCTACTTACGAGTACCTGAAGAGTGTATAGCAAGGTGGGAGTCAATGTCTTCTTCCAGGTAACAAGTGATAAGACTGACTCAAATTGCACCACATGGAGGTTTAGAACACCCAAGCACTGGAAGAGGCTGCCCCAAGAAATGGATGAGTCACCAGTCCTGGAGATATTTAAAAGAAGTGTAGATGTGACTTTTAGGGACATGGTTTAGTGGTGGACCTGGCAGTGTTAAGTTTATAGTTGGACTCAATGATCTCAAATGCCTTACCCAAAATAAATGATTCTGTAATTCTATGATGTCATGATTATATTGTAACCTGTGGTAGTTTTAAGAAGACATAATATTTTTTCATTAATTTATTTTGCCTTTTGCTTTGGGAAAATCAAACAATATTGTATGATTCCAAATTTGTCTTGCAGTACTTTTAATAGCTCCATGGCTTTGCAGCCATCACAGACCACCAGTTTCATTTTAACAGTGATAGATTAATTTTGCTTGGATCACTATTATTGATGACTGGTCTAGAAATTCTTTTATTTCAAATGGTGTAAACAATGACATGAACCAGCAGTACTTGCAGTAAGCAGTACTTGCTTCAATTAGACAATAAATTCCATTTTCAGGGAGGGAGTCTTAATGCTTGCATTGGGAGTAAGAACAATGGAAATTAAATGATCCCTGATCAAGAAACTTAAGAGTTCAGCTGGACTCAAGCAAATTACTTATTGTTTCTTGATTATTCTTGGTAACCACACTGATGATATTCCCTAGAATATACTTTTCTTCCTAGCATATTTTTTCTTCATAAGTTACTCTTAAAAATAATTTTCTTGCTGCAGTTTTTGTGCTATTTCACAATGATGAAATCTATCTCATTTTTCCCAGGAGATAGATTTCTTTAAAAAATCCTTTTCTTACTCGTCTCGAGGAGATATTTTTTATTACCCATTGCTATAATGATCTCTTACTTCAGTTCATTTCTGTCAAGTGCATTTTCAATTATTATTTTTACTACAGAATGTTATAATATATAATGTGATTGCTTAGAACTTTGATCACTAGCAAAACTTTAGATTCTTATCAGTCATAGGCGAGTATTGTCACAATACAAACAGGTAAAGCCACTCTTTTTTTAGTATGGTATTCAAAATATCTAAGGTAAAGTTTATTTAGACTATTGGACAGCACTCATAGGAAATCTATGACAATTCACACTACTTAAAAATTTAATCCTCATGCATATCTGTTTTCTCTGGAGAGATTTCTTTCTTGCTTGTTTGTTAGATGTTTCATCTATAGGCAAATTATTTTGTGACTAAGATCATGAGACAGCACAATCGTGATTTTCTATGTTGCATCATTCTTTCCATGAGTACTAAAATATTTCTTACTTTTTTATCTACTGCTTTTATTTTATTTACTTGTTTCATCTATTATTTGTTTTCTTATGCTCTTTTTTTAACTAATTACAACTTGCTAAAAAAAAATAGATTTCACAGCATCAGTTCCTCCTGCATAACACCAGGTTATTTTGGGCATTATGCATTATAATCTTAATTTTACAATTTTGAATGCTCCAAATTTTTCTCTGCATAACTTAATGTTGAATCAAAACATGTTATCCTTATAAAAAGAAGCAGATGCTTCATAACTCAGTGAAAATGTTAATTCAAGTCTTTAATCAAGTTTTTTCAGCTATTTAAGTAAACCTGCTTTAATTACATTATGTATATTGACCCATCCTTTAAAGCAGGTGCTTATCTTCTTTCTAAATTGCTTCATAGAATTTTTAAGATATATATAACATTTGCCAAATTTCCTTCGCTATATAATATTCAAGGATTTCATATAACAGTATTTTTTATTACTTCTATACAAGTTTTGATATTTAAAAAGACAGACATATACACTGAAGGTTCAGCCTCCTTTGCCTATTTCACACATACACACACAGACACACCCATGAATATGTATATATATTCTAGTAATATCTGATCAACTAGGTTGACGTGTGTTTTTTTTAATATACAATTTGTTATAATTATTTAATGAAAACCACATTTTTAATACTGTTTAAATCAACTGGGCTTTAAAAATTGTGAGGCCACTATTTCTACAGTCTATGAAGTTTAGTATCTGAAAGAAATCTGATTCAGAATTTTCAAATATGCTTACACATGTTCCATCAAAAAAAAGTTATATAATTAATTTTAAATATTTTCAGTTTACCTGAATATTTTTTTACAGATTTTACCTTCATTTCTTTACAGATAGTTCACTTCTGTACAATTTTCTTTTAAATTTTTAATTGTATTAGCAGATATTGCTGCCAGCTTCTGATGTGGCAGCTGAACAGAATTTTTCCAGGTATAGTATCTGAGCTCACAGGCTTAACAAGCTGTTTCTTAAGTAGACAGTGATTGTGAATGTTTGCAAACAGCCACTTAAATGTGATCTTGATGTTAGTAGTGTACCTTAATTATCTGGTTTCTCCTTGTTTTAATTAAATTCCACAATTTCGTGATATTTTTCCCTTGTTTTTACAATGCTTGTGCATTCCAAATCTAAAAATCACTGGGTTTGTGAGGGTGTAACAACTCTGAGAAATATCTTTTGTAATTCTGATGAGCTATATAATAATAGGCAGGTAGATATTAGGAATATTTTAATAATATTTTTAAAAGTCAACATAAAGTTCAGGAATGTCTCTGACAAGATTAGAAATGGTATGGACCAAGGGGAAAATACAATAATTTCAGGAAATTGATTTACTATAAATACATTTCAGATGTATTTCTGTATTCCCTGGCCTAGAAAATCAGCTAGCACCTATCTCTTTATCTCCAATTGTCATAACAAACTTAGAGAATATGGAGACAGAAAAGTGCACAATTTAGTAAACTCTAATTCTCATCAGTAGATATTTAAAGTTCAGACATGACTCAGGTAGCATATCTTTAAAACTTTTAAGGGACAGTTAAGACAGAGAATCTCTTAGTTCCTAAAAGAGTGAAATAAAATTCCTTTTCATTTTCCACAGAAGATATGGTTTTGTGATAAATCACCTCCTCTACATGAACTGAATAACTGTATTGCCAGTAATGAATTCTACCTAAAGTCTGTTATAAATAGTATTCATTTTCTCTCTTATGCCTAATTGTGGGGACAAGATCTAGAATCTGGGTATGTTTTCATTCTTCTATTGAAGAATACCAAATTACTGAGTCAGACTTTCTTCATCTTTTTCACGACTCATAAATCTTACAGATTTGGTTAGAGGAATATGCCAACAATATGTTATTTCATTTCTCACTCTTAGTTTTTTCAAGGCACTTTTGTACATCCCTGAAGACCAGGGGCTCAAACCTCCATATGGTAATGATTGCCCAGAGTTGAGGGCTTCAGCTACTAGGTTTCTATAAAAAATTGGCATCATCAAACTATCTCTAGTGTCGTGATCAGAAATGACAGGGCTAGGACTGAATCAGTACAAAAAATTAGGTATAATATTAGCATTGTAAGCCTTTTCTGGAACATGACTCCACTATTTTGTTCTCTAAAATGTGACAGATTCCAGTAGCACCACATACCTCAAATTTTTACAATTCACAAGAATATATGTTCAAAACATATGAATTCAATTCCAAATTGAAATGATAAATAGTTAGACATTTCCTGAGAATAGCAATTTTTAAACATTCCTTTAAAATTAGCCACCTACTTAAACTGGGAAGTAGGTGGAATTCAGCTTGTCTGAATATAACTAAGAACATTTCATTAATGCATTCAATAAATTTAAAATAACTTCCTGATTTGTATCTGGTGTCATGTTGGAGAGAAAGGTTTGATTTGGTCTGATTTGGTTTGGCTTTTTCAACTCCCAGATGCAATAATGTGGAAATGCCAGTTATACTCGGCCTATTTTATTTACTACAGTAATAACTACATTGGTATTTATATACTTTACATAGATTAGTTGCTACCTAGTCAGTGTAGGAAGCACAACATTATGAAAACTCACTTTCCATTATTTGCTGCTATTCTTTACTCAAATTGCTAATAGACACTGGTCTTCCTGCTGCTGTTGATTATTGCAAAATTTGTATTTTCATTACATATGCACTAGAGATATAGAGATGTAGAGATATTACTTTTATTAAAGCTTTTACTATTGCTGTAAAATTTGTACCTTGTTTATAGACAACTAAATTCATAGTTCAAAAAAGTCTAAAACTTTCTCCCAGATATTACCAATTCAGATCTATATAGTGGCAGTATTTGGCTAGCAGCTAGATAATGTTCTGCTTTGGTGAAGAGCTTCTAACCAACAGAGGAGCTGAATTCGCTATTATCTGATGAACTTCTAATGAACAAAAGCCCTTTGAACAAAAAAATAATGCTACTGGAAACATAAGTGGATATTAATAAACATTGCAAGTCTTTATGCTCATAATTAGAGGAGATTCCATTCTTCACCTAACAGCACTATGGAACAATCTTCAAATGGGTACAAAAAGAACAAAAAGTTTAGCATGGTCCTGTTTTGAGGGGAGGCAGTTTCATGTTTTGGAGGCCTCCTAGAGTTTTATTTCCATTTTTCGGCATGTTTTAATCATATTTTTCTGTTTAAAATTTAAATCTACTATATAATATTGCTGATTCAAAATATGTGTGTGGTTAATGTGCTCAGTTCTGGAGACAACAAGCAGAATTTCATTGTTTAATGAAATGTCTTTTCTATATAATATAAAAGCCAAATAATATTGGAAAAATACAGAAAAAACATTAAGATTTTTTTTAAATGCACTTTCAAAATACAACATAATTCCAATAAAGGTCTGGTGGTTATTAGCATTGTACATGTAAAAGAGTACGTTTCGTTTCTAAAATATAATGTGGAGAATTAATATCAAATTCTTTTCAATAGATACAATTAAGAAACATCTTAGAGTTATTCTTTTATTTAAAATGAAAGATGATACTTGAATAATTCTCAAAATTAAGCAAGAGTTTCTATTGAAAATATCTATAGTACTTCAGGAAGTTTTGTTGAAAATATATTATTGCCAAATATAAATGTTAATTTCTCATTTGAAAAGAATAGTTTTCCAACAAAAATACCTTCTCAAATCAAGTTTACTTACTTTTGACCCTAGAATATAAAACTTTATAATTTGTCACTTAAACTTTTTCAATATTCAGTGTAAAAAAGCAGTCACTTCTTCAGAAAGATTCATCTTGTCTTAAAGTAAATGCCAATACACATCAGACCTGAAAGTACTTTTCTCAATTGGCTGTGAAGTGGTCCTAGCGTGATTAGCTCAGAGACAAATGTCTACATTGTGGGTGTCAAAAATGTCTCCGTCATATTAATGGATTTGAATGAACATGTATTAAATTTATATCCCCACATCCCACAAATAAATTTTGATGACCCTTGTCTGGTTTTGTGCAGCTAAAATTCTCAGCCTGACAAGTAATTCTTACTACTCAAATACATTCAAAACCCTAGGTTTTCTGAGTTTTCTGCTTTGCCTCAGTCACTTTTAAGCATTCACCTACTCCCTCTTACGTCTTATATCGAACATGACCACTTTCTTTCAAACATATAATCTATTCCCATCATCTTTCTTCAGTGTGAGTAGGCTAGCTACTAAATCTGATCAGAGAGTGGTACCATACTCTATATCAGGTCTATACAAATTGTTCTTTTCTCTCTCCCACATTGCTTTACATTCTAGAGAGGCTAAAATCTTCCAATAAAAATTATAATCTAATATCACCTTCTTTTCCTTAAAAAGTCTCTTCAAAACTTTTTAGTGAGTCTAGGCAGACTAGCCAAAACCCAAGATGTCAGAAACTCTTTGGCTACAGATATAGTGATACTAGAGTCTGTCACAAGTAATTTTGTCTTCATACTCCTTCATCAGCTTCTAATAGTTCTTTATTGCTGTAAACAGAAAAAAAAACCCAAAAGGCACATGCCTTATTTCTGCTGAATATTTATATGCCAGTAAGGAAAATATTTAGCTTCTCTGTACAAACTACTAGTACTAGTACTAGTACTAGTACTACTACTACTACTACTACTACTACTGCTAGAAATAATTGATAATTAATAAATGAGAAACTAATTCATTTCAGTGACAGAGGATCTTGTTTCTACACTGCAAAGGTATAACAAAAACTTAGATATTGAGTCTGAGCTGAAGTCAGTGGGACTTGAAGGGCATTAATCCCTTTCCTTTCAACACCCCTAAGTCCGTAAGACTAAATTAGTAACTCTTGAAAGGATTTTTATTTTGTCCCAAATAAATTTTCTTTTGCTTAGATGTCTTTTTATAACTATAGAATGTTAATTTCAATTACTGTCATTTCTCAGAACAAATACTATGAAGATGTTTTTTATTACCTTTGGAGTAAGGCTTTACAGACATTGGTATTCAATGTAAGTTTGTAATCCAAAGTCAATTGTGTCACAATCAACATTTCTAACAATGAAACCTTTGTCTGGCAGTGGATTTGGGCTATTAACAAAGCAGGATTATGCATTGGAATGATAATTTCTTGTGTGAATACCAATGGCAGTTTTGTACACATGGAAAGAATTTCAAAACTTTAAAAATAATTCTCTCCTACAGAATCTTCCACAACTTCCTATGACAAACATATAGCATGATCCAAGCAATGCCTAACCATAACCTTGTAAACCTGAGTTTCATGTGTCTAGATAGATCCCATTCCCACCTAGAAATTTTAGCAAACTGGTATATATTCCATTGCACTATGAAAAACTTTCCTTCTTGTTTTGACTTCAGGGGAATTTTGAAAATTGTGGACAGTCAGAGATGAAATTAAGACATGCTTTACAGTTTTATCATGCCATAAATTCCTCTTTTTGACCCAAGTCTTTATAATTAATGCCAATTATAGTAATGCCAATTATAGTTTTCTTTTTTGTAGATGAAAGAAAGAGACAGGGAAAGGTACTGCTGATGACTATGGAAAAGTATTCAACCAGACACCATCTACAATGAACAGAGAAGAAGGAAGCGCGGAAG
>VWYI01015656.1:30335-76831 GCA_013399455.1 Anthoscopus minutus
GGAAGGAAGGAAGCGCGGAAGGAAGGAAGGCCAGAAGGAAGGAAGGGCGGAAGGAAGGAAGCGCGGAAGGAAGCGAGGAAGGAAGCGCGGAAGGAAGCGCGGAAGGAAGGAAGTGCGGAAGGAAGGAAGGAAGCGCTAAAGGAAGCGTGGAAGGAAGCGCGGAAGGAAGGAAGGAAGGAAAAGAAATTTCTGTAGATTTAGACCAACTGCCTCCCTTACATGTAATACAGTAAGTTTAATAATGGTAAAATTTTTATCTAATAATTAAGGCCTGAAATTTTCTCTAGGAAATATTTTTGATAAAAAGTAAGTCTGAAGTTAAATGTACAAAAGTCATAAGTTATAAATACTTCTATTTTCAAAAGTAAATATCAGAGAAAATCTGCCTATATTTAAAAATTATAGGTAATCCCAAACCCAAAATATTTTAACATGTGCTTGTTATCTTTCATGAAAACTAAAATTACAAAATCATTTGAGCAACTAGCTCCTGTAGCTTGGACAATTTGCTACTTGGAAGCACCCCTGTAATGCATTTTAAGTGTAACATATCCCCACAACAAGGCAGAAGATAATGTATATTCTTAATACTGTAGTTCATCCAGAAGGCTCAATCAGCACAGGATAAAAACACAGGTCTTCAAATTAGACCTTTGATTAGGTGGGTAAAGGCTTTTGATAATTTTAAATATTATAAGTAAACAAGCAGGTACTTCAATAATGAAAGATTTTCAAAAACAAGATTTTTCTATTGTAATAATAATTCCTTTTCTATTGTATTAATGTATTATAGTTCAACGCTAACAAGTTATGTCTGATGAGCTAGCAAGTCTAAAATATATTTTTTAAATTGATGATAGCTATAAAAATGCTTATTGTGCTGCATCAGAGAAGAATACAGTTATTAAGATAACTTAGAAATACATATACTTGTGTTTAGTTTCTTTTTGGTCAGTTGCACAAATCAGAAATATGTAACAGTCCTGAAATGTATTAGATATATGCAGGGATACTATACCATGTATTAGGGAAAGGTTAAAGAGAAGAAATACTTTCTGAGAGAAAAACTGCTTTGCTGGTTCATGTCAATCATTCTACCATTGAATGTATTAAGCTATAAATATCTTCCCTGTGCTAGTGTAGACTGTGTTTCAGCTTCAGAGATAAAATAATTCAGTGGGATTCTACAGAGAGTGATCACTGATTTGTGTTGTTCTTCTGTGCCAAATACTCCTTGAAAAAAATTTTACAAATACATGTTGTCCAGCTGTCAATAGTCATGCTACAAAATATAAGAAATAGAATACTTAGTAACTTAGGTTGCAGCGCTATACTGAATTTTGCTTTCTTTTCTGTTTCTCTTCCTCTTCTTTGCCCTCTTAATTTCTTCATGTATATGTAATTATTTTCCTAGCAGTAAACTTACTTAGATATGGCAATGCTGATAAAAGCAGCATGTGTTGCTCTGATTCCAGAAAGCTTTGGCACATCTTGAGAAGAGTGACGACCCTATTTCCTTTTACATCAAGTGAATGCCTCTGAGAAGAACATACCTATTTCTTACAGATTTTCTCATTGATGACTAAATCTTTTACCATATAAATATATATGGTAGTGGTAAGAATATAAACTACATCAAGACTGAAATACATCAAATATTTTTCAAGAACTCCCAATTCTGCTTCTGAACACATGAATTGGCTCACGGTTCCAGGAAATTTTTGAGGCATATAAAGACACTTTTTTGCTTCAGTCATACACTTACACTTACACAAATGAAATTGAACCAGAAATGTTTCCATCTTGTAAAGAAATATTATTACCAGGAAATTAGACTAATTCCAAATAGAAATGAAACATCTCAAAGGAAACATGACTTCTTTTTTAAGAGATGTTTTAATTAAGAAATATCAAAATGTTTATTTTCAATGTGATCAACAGATATTTATAGCAGAAAACTGTATTTAAATCAAACACTCATTAAACTTAATAGAGTTGTACTAAATATTACAAAGCATGTAAGTCAAAAGAAATTAAAGGTAAAAACAAAGAAATATTATTTATTTACATTTTATTATGACTGAAATTAAGTAAGAACACCAATGTTCAACAGGTGCTTGTCAGATACATGTCTTAAATGAAATTATTCTTAATGAAGAAAAATGGTTCCATTTTTTCCTATCCATTTTGAATGTAGCATTTTAGTTCTTTTGCTGAATGCACTAGGACATGGAACACATCTAAAGCTTCTGAATAACATCACAATTTCAATATACGAAAATCAAATGTGTGAGGAGTAGCTCCATGAGGAAATTGTTCTGAATGTGCTCCTGTCCTGGGGAGATACTGAGATATGTAACCAACGAAGTCAAAAGCAAGAAGAGAAGAAAAAAGAAAGTAGATGACATTAGCCCAAAGGGTCACCTGAAGCAGACAGATGCAAGAACCACACTCATGGGACTCCTTGTTTGCTGAGTTAATCACTTACAGATATTGAAGGCAATTATAGTTCCCAAAGAAAATTATTTTGTTTTCTTATAAGAATAAAGAAGAGGAGGGGAGAGAAAGGGAACATTCTAATGTCAGTTTTTAAAACCATCCATCTATCAGGTGTATAGGCCAGTTTTAACAATAAAAGATGCCAAAAGTATCTCTCATCTGCTTGTGGTTTCTTGATGTAAAGACCAATTTCTGGTACTGGGGGAAGATAGGGGAAAAAGACATACTGGCCTTACTTTTAACTGCAGCAATAATTGATTACTTGCTTTCTGAAGGCCATTGATGATTAAATTTTCCTCAAACACTTCTCATTTAAAAGCAATGGGAAATTTATTGTGGATATTCACTGAGTTTTGCTGGACTTTAAAATGTTGGAATTCTTTCCTCAAGTTCATTTATTTTTTTTCTCATCATGTATCTATAAAACCATAAACAAGAAACTGGACAAAGCTCAAGGTCCATCTCTTAAAGAAAGCTGCCTGAATATTTCAGCTGTCTGATTTCTTTCTTTTGTTACCTTTCTTGATATTTATTTCTTAAAATGCACGATTATTTGGCCTTGAAGTAAGTATTTCAACCATTGTGTTTGCTTCAGTATTTTTACTTGCTATCTTCTACAGTTACCGAAGATAATGGTTAGGTTGGCCATTTTCATTTTTTGTAGGGAAGAATTACCAAACTGACAAAACAAACCATATCTTCTATAAACTAATCATTAAAAGTTGTTGATTTTACTCATATCTGGCTTTGCTGACAACACATTTATGATGCTATATCTTATTACATGTAAGGAAGCTTTAATATTTTACTACTAGTAACACTTTTTATATAATCCCATTTATTACTATATCAATGAATTTTTATCTTGCATCAGAGTTGCCTGGATCCACTTGATTAGATATTTTAGTAGATAAAGTCTAGAGGGTAAACATGTCCCAGATTACAAAAAAAATTTTGCCTATTAAATTAATATCTTTGGTTTTCTCTGTTTTACTATAGTACATGTTTATAAAAGTAGCTGATATGAATTCTCGGAGGGATTCTGGCTTGGCGCAGGCCAGGGGGGAGCAGAGGCAGGGCCTGGTGTTACCGAGATCTCAGCAGCTGTGACCTGGCCCAGCTCTGGCTGGGGCTCCCCTGGCCTCCCATCCCTGCCTGGGAGCCGCAGGGGCCCAGCCCAGCCCGGCCAGGCCACACGGGCCATGGCAGAGCAGGGCCAGCCAGGCCCCACCAGAGCTCCAGATACCTTCTGAAACCAGAAGCCAAAAAAGAACCTTTGGAACTTCCCGGGTTTTAAAATGTGATATTCACGGAGGCAGACCCAGCTTCTCAATGGTTTACAAAGCTGTCAATTCTCAAAACTAGACAGCCATTGGCATTTTCTAGGCACAGAGGAAGCTCCCAGGAGCCTCTCTCAGGAAAATCATTTCTGTAAATGGTTTTCTTCCTTCTTCCTAAATATCAACTAATATCAAACCAACACACCCAACAAATACACTAGTTTCAACTTGCAGCTTTAAATGTTCTCTTCTGATCTATTACTGCCCTTCTCAAGGGTTTGACAAGAATTACTGCTCCAGCCCCAACTCCTTCCCTCTGTACTCAAAGCTGTAGGCAGAACAACACTTGAAAACAGCTGTGTAATGTTATTATATTTATTTCTAAATTTTAAGAAAGACATTTTGAAGTCCAGGGTGTCTTTGTCCCTGAGTAACCTTCTGGCACATAATGGGGAGAATGAAAGGACAAAGGTATGAGGCAGGCACCACTCATTTATTGCTTAAGTCATAAAAATATACTTTTAATGATTAGTGGAATGGCAACTTATTTGGACTATCAAGGCACATTCAGACAATCAGAAAGGAAAGTCAGTTATAACTGTAATTATAATAGGTCAGTGTTATAATAGATTCTATGACAATAAGACAGAATCTAGCTTTAAAACTGTGTTCTAATAAGCATTCAAATGCTGGGAAAAAAGCTGGGCCATTTGCTTTGCTGGATTGACTTTATATGTTCACATAAAAAAACTGACTCTCATTTTGAGTGATATATTACAAGACAGTAAAAAACCACCATTTCTTGTTGAGATGACATATTTGATCTTAAGTATGATTCAGCTGCCTAAAAAATACCTATTGTCATTTTCTCTGTCCCTCAGTCTCTAACTCATCCTGATGACACAAGGTTGAAAAGAGATGTGTGTCCTTCTGGACTAAGAATTTAGAGCCAGGAGGGATACCCCAGGGCATGTCAGCTATCCCTACCTGCCTATCAGATCAGACTGAACTGTGCTGGTAGAGATCTCTTTTGACCATCAACATTTCAGAATGAATACTTAACTTATTTTAACATTCAGTAGTTTCAAATATCTCTGTAAAATCCTGATATTGTTAAACAACTGAAAAATTTGCAATTTTAATGACATATAAATTCCACTCTTCTGAATAGTTGGTTCAGAAATACTAGCTATTCGTGAAAGATTAACAAAGTAATGATGGTGCAGCAATATGAATACAAAAGAAATAACTGCTAACTTCATTTGCAAAAAGACAAGCTTAGTGATTGCTTTTATTACTTAGAAATAAGAACTTGAACAATGGTAGATAATTCATGAAGATGTCAAGTCACTTTATCAGCAATAAAAACAGCACAGAAAATATTGAGGTAGTAACAGAAACAAGTAAATCAGTGAACAAAACAAAGAACATTGATATCCTGCTGTAGAAAGACATAGTTTTCCTACCTTTAATTATGCCAGACAGTAAGTTGAAATGAAGAAATTTTGTCAAAAAGGTAGAGGTATATAATGAATTTACATTAGGAATGGCTAAGTAACCTGTAGCTGTTTGGCCTAGAAAAAAGGATATGTGAAAGGAAATTAGACGAAGAACAACCGAAACCAGCAGGAATGTTGTGGAGAGATGTAGGAGAGATGATAGAGATAATTGTTTGCAGTTTTTTACTATACAAACATTGTATCTTTCAGCTCTCCTTTTCCTGGTTCCTTTTGCCCATTGTGTCAAGCTGAGGCTGAGATTCTGCATTACTGGCTTGGCACAGAGCCTTCACTCATTTCATAGGGGTAGTGAAAGCCATCTTTCCCTCCATGTCATAAATGCTTTATTGTCGTGCAACATTCTATACATTACTAGGGAAAGACTGAATCATGGAAAAATATTTTTAATCATGACAAACATTCAAAACTTGCAAAAAACAATGAAAAATTATGTTTGAAAATGTGTGTGTAAATTGTGTTTGTAAATTATGTTTGTAAAAAATAATGACTAAAACTCTTTAAAGAAAGATGACGGTAAATAGTAAGTCTATCAGAAAACATTTTCTGAGAAAAAAAAGAAAAATATCTTGAAAATACCCTGCTTTGGTTATTCAAAACTAAGTGTGAGAAAGTACTACCATAATATTAAATACAAAATTCTCAAGTATCTGTGAATATACATCAACATGTTTCCATGTAGGTGTATATATGAGCATCCAAAAAAATGACACAATTTTCCATTAGGAAGGAGATAAATCAGGTAACCTAAAAGAACCTTTTTAATCCTTGTTTTTTGTGGTTTTCTTCTTGTCTGCATTTTAGTGAACTCTTATTTATCACCAAAGCATTAATTTAGAAGTTGTTAAATAATTACAATGCAATTGATGAAGTAAACAGATTATTTAATTAGAAAAAGCATTACTGAGTTGTTAAGAAAGGTCCTTTCTAAATGTATGGCTGTATAACAAGTAGCATATTCTCATTTCTATCTTTAAAATTTTCATCTCTTATACCCATCTTTCTTGCTATCCTGTTAGTCATGCTTTCTTACTATCTTATTTATCATAAGTTTGCCTCAATTGACTAAACATATCGACCATCTAAGATCACACAGGATATTTTATTTGATTTCTAGCTGCCACCAGAATATTATCTCCAGTGAAACCACAGCACCTGCCAGTCATATGTAGATGTCTTGCCTACCTTAAGGTATCACAAATGACATTAAACACTTACATTAATGTGACTGAATAAACCACTTTTTACTTTGCTTGAAAGTGCATCTGTAATATAATGTAACTTTCATAGCAGTGAAGTATTTTTTGTGTTATATGTGGCTTTTCCCTCACACAGAAAATGTACAGTACTGTGAATCTCCTTCTCTAATGATATTTGTGTTTGTGTACTGACTAGACAGAGACAAATCATTTGGATGAGATGTGTAGCTTTTAGGTAATTAAATTGAATCTGCTAGAATTATGTATTAAACTTTATAAAGTAGTTGAAGCAGCAAGTGACTACAAAGGTGCAACACTGTGCAGAAACTAAGATATATGTTGTTCTTTATTTTTGTCTGATACTAGTGCCAAATTTACATGAGGAAAGATATATTCAAGTGCTAAATATATTATCCTACTCCATGTCTCAGGAATAGTGTGGCTATAAACCTACCAAGCAATAGTACAATATTTATGGTTTTTAAAATTTCAGGCTATGAGTGGATAGGCCTGACTTGGAAGAATATAGGCTCATATTCACAAAATGAATTCTGAAATTTCACAAGCTTCAATAATTGGGTAGATGAGCATCTACAAAGATGAAATAAGAGGAGAAAATTCCACTATTAATTTTTATGAATTAAATTAGTAAGGAAAAGAAAAAAAAACCCATGCTGAAATAAGGGAAAAATAGAACTATATTATACACATACAGACTGTTACAAAGGCATCATGTTGTACACAGAGAGACACTTACTGAAAATTACATTTTAAATACAATGGAAGTTTGAATTTTATTTATAAACAGAGACTTTCTCAAAATATCTTTTAATGGGAAAATTATATGATGCTCAGAATTATTAAGGAAGTAACAAAGACAGGAGCTTGAAGTGTTTCTCCCTCTTTAGACTGAAATATTGAGTTCCCAAACATATATAATGAGGGAATTGTACACCACACAAACCTTATTAATCCATTAAGATAATCTACTTTTTGATTTAGATATTGTAAGAAGAAATTGAAAAAAAGTCTTGATTAAAGGTGAATTCCACAGGATCCAAATTAAATGTGGAGGCTTGAAGATGAAATAAATATATTACCTTGGTTTCTCCACTAAGTGACTATTGATTTGTCATGAAATGTTTGTGGTATTTCCTAGAATTTCACTCTATTGGATTTTTATTTGCTACAGAAAACAGAGCAGTTGTATTGGTTCGGCAGTGCCTGGTTTTTGGTAACAAGGGGGCCAAATTTGGTTGCTGTGAAAAGTTGCTGGAAGCTTCCACCATGTCCAGCAGGGCCAATCCCTGATGGCTCTAAGGATGGACATGCTGCTGGCCATGAGTGGGACTGGTAATGCCTCTGTGATGACTTATTTAAGGAGACAATCAAAAGAAAAGTCACGGGTTTTGCTTCTAGTCAGAGAAGAGTAGGAGGTGAGAACGTGTGAAGGAAACAACATGGAGACACCAAGGTCAGTGCAGAAGGAGGGGAGGAGGTGCTCCAGGCACTGGAGCTGAGATTCCTCTGCAGGCCATGGTGAGACCATGGTGAGGCAGCTGTGCCCTGCAGCCTGGGGGGATCCATGGGGATGCAGAGATCCACCCACATGTCTACCACCTCTTTTTTTTAAGTAGTTCAATGGTTTTGACTTGGTTTGGGATTCTTGAGTATAATTTATCAATTAAACAGGAGGACTGTACTACAACAAGATTTATGTCAATTTATGGTTTCTAAATGGTTTGTTTTTGTAGACATAATCTCTAGCTTCACTAATCAGGGAGACTATTAGGCAAATCAGATCTGCAAATTTTTACGTTTTAAGGTCCCTCCAAAAATGGCTTTCTAGGTTGCACTCATGGACATAAGCATGTAAATTCTGTCCATCTCTCAATTTAAAGTTTAGATCTGGGTTTATGACACTTTTGCAAGGGTCTCACTAGAATCTTGTCTTCCTCAAGTTTCTGAATAGCATCCTAAGGAAAGGGCTACAGATGTCATGCATCTGAACTTTTGTAAAGCTTTTTACATGAGTTAAGAAACCCTTAAATTCATCTAGTTGCAACTCCCACAGGCAGGAACACCTTCCACTAGATCAAGTTCAGAGCTAACAGGATCTAACCTGGCCTTGAATTCTCAGAGATGAGGACATCCCAAACTTCTTGGAGTCCTCAGCAATATCCTCCTCTTTAAATTGGAAAGAGATGTGTGGACTGTTAAGTGAGTAAGGAATTGATGGAACAGTTACATCCAGACAGTAGTGATCAATGGCTCAGTGAACTGATGGATACCTGTAACAATATTAGTGTCCTTCAGGGGTCCTCACTGGGACTAATGCTGTGTAATATCTTCATTAATGAGACAGAATAAGGGATAGAGTGTACCCTAATCAAGTTTGAAAATGACACCATACTGAGTGGTGTAGTTGACACAGCTGATGGGTGGGATACCATCGAGAAGAACCTGGACAAACTCAAGAAATTGACCCATGGAAATGTCATGAGGTTTAACACGACCAAGTGCAAGGTGCCATACCTGGGTTGGGGAAAACCTTTGACACAAATAGAGCTTGAGGGAAGAACAGATCAAAAACAGCCCTGCTGAGAAAGGACTTGGGTGTGCTGACACAGGAGAGGCTTGACATGAACCAGCAATGTCTACTTGAAGCCCAGAAAGACAATTGTATCCTGGGCATATTCAAAAGCAATGTGGCCAGCAGGGTGAGTAAGGTGATCCTTCTCCTCTGCTCTGCTCCTGTGAGACCCCACCTGCTGTGCTGCGTCCAGCTGTGGAGCGCCCAGCACAGAAAGGACATGGACCTTTTGGAGCAAGTACAGAGGAGGGCTACCAAGTTGACTAGAGGGATGGAGCACCTCTGCTATGAGCAAGGTGTAAAAGAATTGGGATTTTGAAGCCTAGAAAAGAGTAGGCTTTGGGATGACCTCATTGTGGCTTTCCAGTACCTGCATGGAGCCTACAAGAAGCAGACTTTTTACAAGGGTATGTAGTATAGGACAAGAGACAATGGCTTCAATTTGAAAGAGATTAGGTTTAGATTACCTTTTAGGAATAAATGTTTTACAGTGAGGTTGGGGAGTCTTTATAACATTTTCTCATTTATAAAAAGGGGTCTCCTACCCCTTGGAGTGTTGCAGGATAGACTGGATGGGTTTCTGAACAGCCTGATTTAGGTAAAATATCTGTCTCCATTGCAAGAGGGTTGGAACTAGACAGTCTTTAAGATTTCTTCCCACCCAAGCCATTCAATGATTCTCAGAAGACAGGACTTATAAGCATTTGCCTACAATTTGTGGGACCCAATTCGTAGCATTGCAATCCACTTTTCTCCCACTCAACAAAACCAAATATGTTCAAGAGAATCTGAAAAAATTCAAAAGAAGGTTACCTTCTTATCTTAAAGAATAGAAAACCATAGGAGCCTAAGAAAGAACCATGGTCTGAATTTTTTCATGCCATAACTATGATAGTCTATCCAGTTTTGGAGTTAATTTCCAGTGGACTTTAACACATCAGTGAGGGTGTAGCTATTCCTGTAGATTAAACAAAATAATTAAACTCTGGACCTTCAGATCAGTAAATATTTCTTTAGATTTTTTTCTTCTCTAAGATGACTCTTGATGTACAGTCTTGTTCATGGGTGAAATGCCTAATATGAGAGTATCTACTATAATCAACTAGGAAATACCAAAAATGATGAGATTACTATTACCAATCACGTTGTTATTATCTTGACATGGAAGATATTTGTAATTAATAGTGAATCACATTCTTGCATCACATTCCATTAAATGCAGCTAAGACATACATCACACTTATACTGACTTTGACTTCTACTGGATAGCTGATAGCAAAAAGAGCTAAAAAATTAGTTCAGCCTTATCAATTTCAAAAACTATCAAAGAAATTTTTATATTATTTTTTCAGGTGATTTTTAGTCTGTGAAGGAATGTAAGCTAAACCTAGAATTGCATCTGAATATCTAATTTCTTTTGATTTGTATATGTATTTTCATATGAATATGCCTTTCATGTATTCTCAACACCGCTCTTTCTAATCCTTAGTAAATTAATATGGAGTTCATTACTATCCTTTATCTCCAAACTGAATTAGCAAAATTAAAATTTACAGCCACCATTAAATTTGATTATAAATAAGCATACTTTACAGTTAGTAATTTCAAATCAAACTGTCTTTGTCTTACTTAGCATTTACTAATTGCCATTTTATAAAACCAATATTTGTAAAATAAATAGTTCTACTCAATTTAACTTAATTAATTGTGTACTGCATAATTATTCCTATCTCTCTTGAATGAAACACCAGGTGGAAAGCAGGAGTAAAAAATCTTTCTATGTTAAGACAGGAATCAAAAATGAAGCTACCTAATAGCAATGGTGACTTTTCCATTTACAGATTTTAAAAAAAAAATTATTAAAAAAAAGTGCATTTATTTTATTACCATTACATTTGACCTACAGCAATTTTCTTCATGAAGACATAATTAGCATTTTCAATCTATATTTAAAAAGATCTTCCAGCAACCAAAAATGTGTCATTTGAAGTTGTTGGCTTTCAGCTTTCTGGTCACCATGCATATGCATTTAAATAACTTTTACATTAATTATAAAATATAATCTGATGAAAAACTGTTCAGTTAATTATTTACAGATATAAATATGTAAAATTGTGAGTATCTTGAAAGTCAAATATGAAGATGTTTTTCCTGTGAAGGACAGTGTGGTGGGTTTAGAGCTAGCTAAACTCACCAGTGCACTTAACACATTTCTTGCTGTGAGATATGATTTTAGGAGAAGGGCAAGAACAGGCTAAAACCTTAAAACTATGAAGGAAGCTTTATTAACAAAACTAAAAGAATAGAAGAAGAAAGAAAAAAAAATCAGGATGAAACTTCCAGAACACTTTTCCTCCCCTGCCCACCTTCTTTTCTTTTCCACCTGACAACATAAAACAAAATTTGGGATTTTAAATCAGCCATTACTTCTACAATGGTCTTTCCTCAGTTCTCATAGGGCGAGGAGTTTTCTCTTGCAACCCCATGGAGAAATCTTCTCATGGCTTTGCATCTTCACAAACAGCAGCTGCCCAGTTTAGAAAAACTTCTGCTATTGTAAAATTCCTCCCATTTTCACAGCCTCCTCACAGCTGAGTGAATGGCCTGGGCCATGTCACTTATGGGGTGTCATTTTTTAAGGATGAGCTGTTCAAAGGAAAGGCTCTCTTCACTGATTTCTGCAATCATCNCCATCTCCCCATACTTGTTTTCTCTCATGAATTAAAGGAAATACTGTGGTTATTATAGTCCATCTCCATGGCATTACCAAAAGAACTTTCAGTACCAATACTAGGACACCTCCTCATTTTCCTTCCATCTAAAATTTAAACCTTCGTTCACTGACCCTGGCGTCTTCATGTTGTCACTCTGTGCTTTTTCTCTCACCCAGGGGAAAAATCATGGTCTGCAGGTCTGATCTGTTCACTGGAAGGGTTAACATTTCACCCAGGCTAGCAGGCATTGCTGAGCATGGTGATGGATGCAGCCTTGCAGCCTTGCTGGGTTCCCCTCCCTCCCTCTCTGCCCAGCAGTCTCTGGGGGAGGCTGCAGTTGGGGGGGGCCTGGCCCGGCCCAGAGTCCGGGAGGCCAGGGGGNGCCTTGCTGGGTCCCCCTCCCTCCCTCTCTGCCCAGCAGTCTCTGGGGGAGGCTGCAGTTGGGGGGGGCCTGGCCCGGCCCAGAGCCCGGGAGGCCAGGGGGGAGCAGAGACAGGGCCTGGTGTTACCGAGATCTCAGCAGCTGTGACCTGGCCCAGCTCCGGCTGGGGCTCCCCTGGCCTCCCATCCCCGCCTGGGAGCCGCTGGGGCCCGGCCCAGCCCGG
Source organism: Anthoscopus minutus (assembly GCA_013399455.1). Taxonomy (NCBI): domain Eukaryota; kingdom Metazoa; phylum Chordata; class Aves; order Passeriformes; family Paridae; genus Anthoscopus; species Anthoscopus minutus. The sequence goes on from VWYI01015656.1 coordinate 42,743, forward strand.
CCAGGCCACACGGGCCATGGCAGAGCAGGGCCAGCCAGGCCCCACCAGAGCTCCAGATACCTTCTGAAACCAGAAGCCAAAAAAGAACCTTTGGAACTTCCCGGGTTTTAAAATGTGGTATTCACGGAGGCAGACCCAGCTTCTCAATGGTTTACAAAGCTGTCAATTCTCAAAACTAGACAGCCATTGGCCTTTTCCAGGCACAGAGGAAGCTCCCAGGAGCCTCTCTCAGGAAAATCATTTCTGTAAATGGTTTTCTTCCTTCTTCCTAAATATCAACCAATATCAAACCAACACAGACAGTTAATCCCCTTGATAGCATATTGCAGTGAAGTCTTCTTTTTAAAAGTGTGCAAATTACATGGATTGTATAATTTAAGTGAAATTTCAGCCTACCTCTTGAAACATATGTTATTTTCACAGATGTAAAGGAAAGATATATCATATTCAATAGTTATATGTAGCACCATATCAGCCTGTTTGTTCATCCTCTGTATATAATACAGGCAATGATGGAATTTTAGCATCTCAGAAAATTTAGATAAATATGTAGCAAGTGATAAATTAAATAGATTTTTCTTTCCTTGTTTGCCAAAATTTGTTTCTAGTCTCTGGGGAAAAAAAAAAAAGAAAAAGTAAACAAAAGTATATGTGGAAAATTATAATTGCTTTCCATTGAAACAGAAATATTCATTCTTAGAGTTATATATCTGTCTTCTGTGTATGGAGAAGAGGGATGGAGTTCACAAAGGCATGTGTTTAGCAAATTTTTCGGTATTTTCTCTATCCAGACAAGGCACATCTCCAAAAACAGATGTAAAGGACAGAGAAATGTTTGAGTGGAAGTAACAATGAGCAAGAGAAAAAAAGTCAATGTCCCTCCAGAGATACTTACAGGCAGCACACCCATCTCTATAATAAATAGATCAGTTGTTGTCTTCTGGGATTACCTCTACCCAGAGGGCATAGGAGAAAGACCTAATTCCCCAGCTGATGCACTGGTCTTGGTTTAGGTGACAAGGTTTGAGGAGGTAAGGGCTTTGGCGGCGTCCTCTGTAAGAAGAGGCCTTGGGCTGCCCTATACATCTGAACAGCTGAATTTGTTTGAATTCAATTCTTACTTGTGCATACTTAAGACGCAATAAAAAAATTTTCCCAGTCCAGTCTCTGTCCATGATGGCTATGGTCAAGTTATTTCCTTGTCTTTCTCTTGATCCAATAGGTTTTTTATCTTACTTTCTCACCTTCCCCTGCAGAGAAGGGAGCATGAGATAGCAGCTGGATTAGCTGTAAAGGCAGCCAAAGTCAACCTTCCATATGGAATTTTAAGTAAAATGTCTACAGTATAGTCACCGTTTTCTTCCTACCACATTAATGCTGTATTTGCATTTTTCCCATCACATCCTCAAATCACAAATATTTGTAAAGATTGCTAAAAACCTAAAATGAGCATGATGAAATATGAGTTAGTCCATAATACTCTTGACAAAAAAGAAAAAATACCTAAAGCTTGATAATTAGACTTTCTGGCACAGACTGTCATGCACATACAAAGAGAACTCTCTTGTACTACTCCCATGCCCAAAGCAGGTCACTGCAATGGACTCACCCTTGGAGACTGCAAGAGTCTCCTGGAACGGCCCTGTGAGGAATAGGAACACACTGTCCATTCCTCTCAGTTATTTATTTGCACTCTAACCTGCCTCTGGACTTTTTGCTCCTCTGGGCTTGGAGATGGGCCTTTGATGGTCTGGCAGCTCATGGGATGGGTCTAGGACGAGCTGAGACAGACTATTACATGGATTTTCCCCACCATTCATTTTCTCTTTTGTGCTCCTTTGTGAGTATTTAGACAAGTTTTTTGTCACATGGTCTAATAGAAAATACTAAAGTCATACATGAAAAAGTTATGTAGATCTGATCTTACTTTCATTAAATTCAAAGAAAATTTGTTGCTTATGTTCTATAGCTGAGATGAAAGTATGTATAATCAACATTCAAAAACAGACAAAAGAAAACTTTGGCATACAAAATTAACCTTTATACCTATAATTACTTTGGCACTCAAAGAAAAATTATCAACAAAAGCATAACATAAAATTGATAAATTTTCAATTTTGAGGAATAATTTGTTGCAAAACTCGAATGACTTTTAAGGAACAATTCATTTAATCTCAAAGTAGTGTGCTTATTAAGACTTTTAATTGCTGCTTCTACAACAATTTGTAGAGGATGCTATGAGAATTTTATGAGCAAAATCTCAGGTTTTTCTGATCATCCTCACATCACACAAAAAAAATTTTTTCTTCCAAGTTAGGAAAGACATTAAATGAGAAAAGGAATTGCAGTGGTTTGACTCAAACTCAACTGCAGAATATTAGTGATTTATTTTCTGATTGGCGGGTGGTTCCATATCACACTCTTTCTGCATGTTAAAGTATAATCCCAGAATCAGGAAATTGCAAAGTATGAAAAAAATGTAATAGGTAGCTTTGTAGGAGAATTGTGAGAAATATACACTCTACTTAATCATAAGATTTGCTTATTCTTTGTATGTTGCAGTAATTTTCTAGCCCTCAGCCACAGGACACAAGTAATTAGTATTGAATTGCTACAGTACTCTGCAATGTGAGTAAGAATTAGAGTATGGGGACACTGATGTCTTTTTCCTGGGTTCATATTACTAACAATAACAGCAACTGAGTGGAACAGCCTAAATTCTTAATGTGTGTATTCTCTAGACAGCATCACAGAGAAAACTGGTGCTCTGTTCTTTCTGTATGGTTGGGTGACTAAGCTAAAAAAGTTCAAGCTATTTCTAGCTTTCTGGAGTATAGAAATGTTGAGTTATCTAGAGTCCCCTAGTACTAGACAACTCAATACAATTCTTTCTCAGTGATGCCCTTTGAGGATTAAGGATTAAGGTTGTTCATCCAACCCTGCAGGTGAATTACATGGTGCAACCCACAAGCATACAGTGCTTTTCTTCCTCAAACCAAGTAAATTTTGTTTATAGGTCATTTTCCTCAAGTTTTTTTAAAACTATGTTCAGGCATTATCTGGGAGGTTCTTCCCTGTCTGAGTCAGAGTCATCACCTGGGCTGGCCTAGAAATTAAATGGTGTAGACAATCATGTGTCAGTGCATGGGTCCATTTTCTGATCTTGGTATATTGAGTTAAATTAATTTTGTGACAGAAACAAATGTAGGTTTGGTGATCATTTTTGTGTCCGAACAAATCAACGTTACTGAGAGAGATGTTCCTATGTTCTGTTGGATATGTTGTGTCTATTGATATTGTACTATCTTTGGGAATGATCTTTATAAAGAGACGTTACACATTACACATTACAATATTGTAATTTAAATGATTACATTTACAATGTACTTATTAAGGCAAAACTGCTGTATTTCTTTCATGTGTTCACGTATTATTAGCCTCAGGAACACTCCATATAGAGATTTTGGAAAAAAAAACATTGTTAGTATGCTCTTTTAAACTCAGGTGCATTTCTGAACTAAGTAATGCAATTTCAAACCATGAAAATACAAACAGACCTGTGTTTTTTCTGCTATTTTTCTCACCTTTTAAGGTAATTGGTATCACCAAGGTAGGACTACTACCAGTTTTTGGTTCTTTTCCATGTCTTAATCATATCTTGGTACCAATAAATAGCGATAGTGATAACTTTTGCTCATCTGCTTTCAGTGTGCACATTCTTTTGTTTCCCCTGTGATTTCCAGCAATGGTACAATACAAAAGCTGCAGGAAAATGCTATTTTTCAATTTCCTGTTGTTTTACCTGTTTTTTGCTGTTTAACTTCTGTACTCTGCATACAGCGCTAGTGATTTCAACTGCAGTTTAGTCAATAATAAAAAAACCCAGGATAATGGTTAAATTCTTTAATTTCTGAGGTTTAATTTTAATAAAAATGTTTTGTCAGACCCCCACTAGATTTTTATTTTGGTTGAGAGTTATTGCATTTGATTTATTTTTCTGTACCTCCAAATATAAGCTTTCAGGTGTCGCTAGTGTACACAAGATAAAAATTTTGCTGATTTAGAGTTATAAGTGCCTAATGTATCTCTAAGATAATGTTTAACAGGTAGTGCCATGTCCTGGTTTGGAAGACAGGTGCCTGCTAGGGAGGGCAGGAACCTCCCTTGAAATTAAAAGAAAAATGTAAACCACCTCCTTCCAAATTATTACAATTTTGAAATCAAGGGGGTCTCAGGCAAAGATACAGGGATAGGAATAACAGCTCTTTACTAGTATGTAGCACAAGGCAAACAAAGAACAATAACTACAGTATTAACAACGAAACAGAAGCAGAGACCCTGTGGCAGCCTTCTCAGCCGAGACAGGGGAAAGGTGGAGGACAAGCTCTGCTTCACAAACCCCCTGCAGGCAGGCAGTCCGAGTGCTCCTGAAGGTCTCTGAGGAACACCTCACTGGAAGTAGCAGGGATGAGCAGAAAATCCTGGGTTGGTGATGTATTCAGCAGCTCGGCAGATAAAGTCCTGGGTTAGTGGAGGAGGCGCATCAGGAGCTCCGTGGTGGTGGCTGGCACTGCAGCATGTCCCAGCAGCACAGGAGGTGCGACACCCACAAACTAAGAAGGAAAAGAAGAAGAAAAAGCAGCTGTGTCTGGGTGATGGTGAATTCTTCTCTCCAAGCAACAACCACTCCACCTAAGAGTCCCGCTCCTAAGCTCAAGAAAATCAGCCCACCCTTCCTCCCTGGGCCCAGAAAACTGTTTGTCTTTCTTAGTCACTCACTAAGTACCAGCAATCAGGTCTCCCCAGCAACTAAATGGGAGAAAATTCCAATAGGTAAGAAGGAACAAAAGAAAGGCCACCCAACCCCCAACATGTGAAGAGAATTAATGAAGTCTTGTGTTTAAATTCAGACATATATTTGAATATCAGAATTAGGATGTCCAGACTTGTCACTGTTGAGTTTTAAAACACCTTGCAAATGTTATGGTGGGAGAATTTGTAATAAGAAAGCATGTGATCATTCTTAGTCTACTCTTTTCATACCTTATATTTTGTTCAGGATTTATAATTTTAAAACAGTATCAACACTCTTTCCAGCACAAACCCAGAACATGCCCACATACAAGCCACTGTGAAGAAAATTAATTCTACTCCAACTAAAACCAGCACAGATACAGAGTATTGGATGCATTTAACATATAATTCCTGTTTCTTATTCTCTATGAACCTAAAAATACACTGTTATACAAAAGAAAAATTAAATACCATGCTGGTTTAAGTTGCTTACAAGTTCAAAGACAAAGGACAAAAAGAGGGCACAAAGTTCTTAGTCTGTCCTTTCCTCTTCAAATGGGAGATGACCTTAAACAACAAATGTAGTCTTTACTTGTGGAATCAAAATCTCCAAGTAATTATTTAAGGGCTTTGAAAATTAGTCTTTTATGTCAGTCTTTTTACAAGACTTTTCAAAATTGTTTTCGGTCCCTGACTATGCAAGATATCTACTAAGATATGTAGCTCATCATCTAACTTATTTTTCTCATTTTATTTTCTACTTTTTCTTATAAATGTCATATTCTAAATATATAAGCCATGACAGAATGTACTTTATTATATCACATAATTTTAACCTTAATATTGTATCAAGACTATATGGAGTTTTCATCTACATTAGGCTCACTAAACTGAATAGAAAGCTGACAACTTGCTCCATTCTTCATTTTCAGATGGTATTTCCTGATTATTTCTAGATTTCCAACATCTGCTAGCTAGGCAGAGAAATGATTGAGAGCAGCACTGCAGAGAAGGACTTGGAGGTCATGGTTGATGGATAACTCAACCTGAGCCTGCAGCGTGTGCCCAGAAAGTCACATCTGTCCTGGGGTGCCTAAAAGAATGTTACCAGCAGGTCAGAGGAAGTGATTCTGCTCCTGTGCTCAGCTCCCATGAAATTCTACCTAGAGTACTATGTACAGTACAGTGTAAAGTTCATGTCTTCCCAGTGTAAGAAGGACATAGAACTGTTGGAGCTAACCCAGAGGAGTGCCATGAAGTTGATAAGGGGGCTAGAGTGCCTTGTCTATGAAAGCAGGCTGAGAAAGTTGGGGCCGTTCAGCCTGTAGAAGAGAGGGTTGTATGGAGCCCACACAGCAACCTTCCAGTATCTGAAGGGGGCCTGCAAGGAAGTCAGAAAGGAATCCTTAATCAGAACCTCTAGTGGTACAACAAGGACTAATGAGTTCAAACTGAAAGATGGAAATTTAGGTTAGATATAAGGAATATAAGGTTATATATAAGGGATATAAGGATATATTGTGTGGCTGGTGATACACTAGAATAGGTTGTACAGAGAAGGTGTGGTTGTCCCATCCCTGGAAATGTTCCAGGCCTGATTGGATGGGTCATTGAACAACCTAACTATTCAAGTTTGGATGAGGCCCTAAGCAACCTGGTGTAGTGGATTCCCATGGCTTTGAGTTTGGAGATACATAAAGTCCCTTCCAACCCAGGCCTTTCCGTGCTTCTACAATATTATCAAAATGAAGTGATTCTAACAGAAAGTCTGGCCATTACATAGGAGGGAAAACACTAGAGCATAGGAGTCATGTTGGTACTCTAGGATAGTAATCCACTGAGTTGAAATGCATAAGTAATCACAAATTCCTCAAAAGGCAGTCTAACAACAAATAAAACTTAATGAACTCTGACAATTACTAAGGTAGACCTTTTATTAAAAGCTATTTTGAATCTCTGGAAAGTACACAATTTAGAAGAAGCATTCCAAGATCTCCAGAGTTATAGGTTTAAAAATGTTCAGCAGGTTCATCAATCATGTAAATTTACATTTGCCTTCTGCAAGTAAATGTGCTAGAAGCACTGCATCCTCTTTCTCTAAAGGCTCATTTCCCAGCTAATCAACTGTCTGATGAACTATATTTGCAGTGTTTTAGATCCCTTAATAAGAAATATAAGACAAAATAGTCTGTGTAATTCATAACATATTAGGCACTTGCAGTTTTGGGTTACTGTATTCCTAAAACTGTTTAACTGTCTGGTAATTTATAACAAAATTTGTTACACTTCACTATTTGAATAATACACTCTATCAGACTGTCTTAAGTGTGAGTTGGTAGTAACTTGGTTTTGTCTACAGTCAGATAATGCAACCTAAGTAATTGGGTCTGGATCCAGCACAGAAGTGCAGCCATAAAGTCAGGAAGGCAGATTTCCAAATGGGACTTGGGACAGAGCCAGGGCAGGGCTAAACACAGGTATCTTGTAGCATGGGCTGCCTGAGCACCGTCTATGATTGAAGGCCAGTAGTCCTTAGGGTTCTGACATTGTCCTTTCTGCATTTGTCTTTCAGAAAGATTTAGTAATTGGTCTGTTGTTCCTTAGAACCTCTATGTTTGGCTAAAGATGGGTACAATACTTGCCTTTTTCCAGCCCTCAGGAATTTCTTTGGATCACCAATTTTTTCAGATTGGCTCCTGATGAAGACCATGGTGAGGAAGCTGTCTGTTCACAGTCCACAGAAATTTTTGGTGGAGCAGAGATTCATCTGCAGCCCAGGAAGGACCCCTCACTAGATCAGGAAGATGCCCAAAGATTGTTATGATTCCATGGGAAAACCATATAGGAAGTAAGAGACTCCAAGCAGGACCTGTGAACCAGTGGAGAGAGGAACCCACACTGGACCATGTTTGCTGGCAGGACTTGTGACCATCCAGGAGATCCATGCTGGAATAGTTTCTTCCAGAAGGACTGCATCCCATGGAAAAGACCTGTGCTGGAACAGTTCATGAATAACTGCAGCCTGTGGAAGGAGAAGTTCATGAAGGACTGTTTCCTCTGTAGAAGGGGGAGTGTGAAGAATCATTGTGAGGTTAATTGGTTAGTTGGTTGGTTAAATTCAAAATGTTGCATCCAGCCTTTGGAGTGTCATTGTTTTTTTGAATGGATCAGGATTTACTGTAGGGCTCAGAAAACTAAGGTAACAGCCTGTGGGTCCAGGTGATATCATCCTTAATCCTGCTGGTGGGACAAGAGGCACATGTAAGAAGGAAACTTACAGTCTCCCAAAACTGTATGTCTGGTCAGCAGATGGATATCTTAACCTCTCACAGTCTCCAGTTACAGTCGTACATGGCTCTCTTGTTTCTGACACATGGATCAGGTTCAGCCAGCCTAGATACCTTCTCAGAGGTAATTCACTCGTTAATTTCCACTGCCACAGCTTTCTGAAGAAAGCCTTCTGTAGATTTCTGTGAGGGTTAAAGATATCTATAGGCAAACACCAGAGGCTTCCATAAGTCACCATGTTGGGAGCCTTCATTGTCTGCCCATTTGACTGAAACCTCTATTTTTTCCTGCTCTGAACCCTAAGAACAAACTGCCAGTCTGTTATACTTCTTCCTTGATGTGAAACAAAACCACTGGACATAATTGCAGATGGTTTTTTGTTGCTCAGTTTCTTCTTTCCTCAAAAGTTCTTTACTGTGCAAATACCTGGGTGTTCTGGTTTTGGCTGCAGTACTGTTAATTTTCTTCATAATGGCTGGTATGGGGCTGTGTACTGGATTTGTGCACAGGGACATTATAAGGGATACTGTAAGAGGTTTTTTCTTATTCAAATGTGAAACAAAGAAAAACAGAAAGAGTACACAGAAAGGAGTAAATATCATCGCTGAGAGAATGGTTGACTTGGAAATCCTGGGAGCTTGTTTTAATATTTCAATTATGCAACCTATTGAATGGTTTGTCTTATATTGTATGCTTTCATAAATAAAACGTATATATATTATTCAAGCCTTTAAAGGATAAATTTTAAAGCACATTGATAGAAAGTTCCTATATTTAAATCTGTACTTCCACTCTTCTAAAACTTTGTAATAGCATTTTGAATAGTACTCATGGATGAATACACAGAGATAAAAAGATAAATAAAATAAAAGCAATTTGACAATCTCTTTAATTTCAAACTATGTAGATTAAAATTTTTTTTGCCTAGAATATATAGCATAGTCACAGCTGAATTTTATTCTGTTGAATATTCTTTTGGGTATGTTTGGATTTTTCAAAAGTGATAAACATGTTTACTTGTTCTAACATCCATTGTGAGATCATTAAATTCCTACACTTATCAAGAAATGAAAACAAGATAACTGTCAATTTGAGTTTGTGCTCTTACAGGTTAACTAATATAAAAAGCATTATTGATACCATGCTGAAGAATTCACAAGTTTAAAATACTGGCTTGGGGCTTTTTCCCAAAAGCAATTGAATAAAGAGGAAATAAGGAGATGAGACAAATGTGTGAGTAGATGAGACAAATGTGTTTGTTATTCTCCTTTTTTTCTTCCATACATTAGGTATGTTGGTAAGTAAGTTAAAGCTTTTGAAAAAAATGTTATCTCTCTTTAGTCTTTCTCATCAGCTTATTTTTTCTGTATGTCAGATACAAAGGAGGAACTATTTTCAAAGGGTTATATGTGGTATTTTGGTTTTTGGCACTTTTCCATAAAGATCATGGTTTAATTTGTTCAATTTGTAATAAGATATATAATAGCCAAGTCACCTAAACAGTCTCACTGAAGACTTAAATGGCCTTTGTGGAAGACAGCAAAAAAATTTAACTGAAAGTCAAGCAATTGCACTCATTCTTTCACTGGGAGCTGGAGTTAATTGCTGGAGTAGAAGTAAGGTTCCATCTCTCTTCCTTTTACCTTTTGGGGTTCTATATCTAAATTACTTAAACACAGTCTCTTTAGAGACTATAGTTCAAAGAAGAATCCAAAGAAGACAATGAAGAATAAGAATACAGTTAGTCCTTCTCTTTTTACACTTTTCTGACCATCCAAATGAATTGTAAGAAGTGCTGTCAGTTTCAGAAGTAGGGTCAAAATCCTCTATATCACAACATCAGAAAGTGGCTTTATGCTTTTTTTCTTGTAGAGGAGAAAGTTCATGGAAGGAAATCACACTCTGTGCAATTCTTATCTCTTTGAGACAATATTCCTGGGTCTGGGGAGCCCTTAAACTCATATCTTCTATATTGCCTATCAATTAAACAACACATATAATACGCATCACCTTATATATGTCAGCTACGTGTATGTGACACACACCAATTCACCTCCCTTACTTGTGACAGCCATGCTTCATGAAGTTCTTATATTTCCTTTAATTCCTCTTTTAACACATCCTATTTTATGGTTGCTTAGACAGAGACACTCAGAATCAATATATATATATGTGTGTATATATATATTTATTAGTAGAAAAAAAGCCATAACTACGTAGAATTTACTGTACTTTCAAGATGAATGTGTTACAGATAAAGAACTGTTATCTCACCTCTTAACAATTCCATTCTCACCTGATCACAGAATACAGATAATCCTGTGGTTGTGAAGTTTGTCATATATCAACCTCTGGATATTTGCAACAACCTGCAGCTTAAAGAGTCCATTTACTGGGGAAGTCAAAGTTACGTTTTTGATCTGTAGTTTTCTTGAACTTTTTTATTTTGCCATTCCATACTGGAAGTTTCTCTGCGATGTAGTTTTTGAAAATATATGCTATCTTTCTGGATATAATTCAGCTCAATCTTTTCTCATAAAGTCTGACTTTCAAGTGTACCAATGGGGGTAGATTTGACACTTTACAAGAAGCATTCCAAAGTTAATTTTCAGCATCTCAGTATTAAAAAAGCTTGAGAAGAGAGGGGGGAAAATTAAGCAAATATTCCAAGTATTCTTTATTGTGAACTTTTGTCTTATGCCTATGTGCATGAGCATTTTATCTTTATTATACCTCCGGATACAGATTCTCATAATCAAACTTACTTTCTATAGACATAGCCACAGAAATTGTACTGAAACTTTAAGCAATCTCTGAGGATGAAATTTCATTTTTTGCCTCCTTTTCCCCATTCTACCTCTTTCCCTCAGTTATTAACAATAGAATTATTAGAAGGGAAAAAATAAAAAGCAAAAAGAAAAACTTAAATGTTTTGATTTTAATATTCAGTAATAAAATTTCTTAGTTTTAAAAAAAACCCATTACTTCTGAGTTTTAAGGTTTGAGATTACTATTTTCTTACATTTTTAAATAAAATCAAATATTCAGCCTCCAAATTTAGTAACATATATTTTCTGTAATTTTTACAGATTTTCTTTCCTTTGGCTGCAAAAGCTCTGTAATGACTTGGATGCTGGAGATTGAGCTTGAAAATATTGAACTTAGGAGCAAAAGTAGTAATTTCAGGTTCCCTCAAATAGTGGTAGAGATCCTATTTTCAGAAGATCTAAATGTTTCAACTTCTTTTTGAGTATGGCTCAAAATTTAACTCAACTCACTGATCTGCATGTCAGCTATCTCAATCTTTTGTTAAGTGGCTTCATTAAATGTAACAGGTAAAATCATACTTTCTTCTAGGGAAAACTTCCATTTTCTGAGAAAGTTTAGGAACAGAATTCATAAAACCCTAGGGAAATTTTTGCTAAATACTGTGAATACTTTTGTGACATGATATATTAAAAGACACACAGTTTGAGGCACAGAGTGATACTCTTTCCCTCAAAAAGAGCGTGGCTAAACTAATTACTGCAATTATACAAAGACAAGAAATCCATATTTATTTGCCTTCTAAGATTAGGTTAATTTTTTAAAAAGTGAATATATGAGTTGTAAGTCCCTTCTGATGCATTTATTTATTATTTTAAGGCTTTAAAACTATTTTAAGTGGGTTTTTTTTAATTAAAAAATAATCTGTTACTATCTTACAAAGATTCTCAACTGAACGATGTTGGGTCACCTCATGAGGAACTTCAGCAGCCAGTGTGTATCTCAACTGTCATGCAGCTAGTTTACTGAACTTCTCTATCAGGGCAAGCATTTGGAGAATGGGAGATCATTTTAGTACTATTCTGAGTGTCACAGGGCAACTTTCAGAAATTAAAATGGAGTATCTACCTACTACCACCAGCACAGGTCAAAATAAAGGTCACATGGGGGGACTTGCATAAGAAATCACTTGATTTTTATATTTTCCAATGAGAAATTCAATACCAAGAGAACAATACCACTGCTGCCATTAAGTCATACCTTTGGGTTGCTTTTTTCACCCATTTGACTACAATTTTAAAAAAATATATTAATGATTTCATATGTATAAGAAAACTTGTTCAATAGCATGTGAATGTCTCCTAGAGTGTTTTGAAGATACTTTGGTTAAATGTTCTGCTGTCTTGAATTTACATTTGATTATTTTGAAAAAGCAGAAGAATATACCCTGAATGCCATTAACTGAGTTTTTACTTAAAGGTCTTGAGAGATCTTTCAGATAAATTGCTTCATACCTTTCAATAAAATGCTAAAACTGTACAAATTTCCATTCGGTCAAAACAGAAGTATCTTGTACTATTCTTGCCATGACCCCTCCAAGGAATCATAAAATCATAGCATAAAAGAATGTCATCAGTTTAAAAGGGACCCACAAGGATCATCTAAGTCCAACTCCTGGACCTGCACAGGACAACCCTAAGAATTATACTACATACCTGAGTGCACTGTCCAAATGGTTCTTGAATTCTGCAACACAGCTTTTTGCTGTGATCATTTCCCTTGGGAGTCTGTTCCAATGCCCAAAGAACCTCTGGGTGAAGAACCTTTTTCTAAAATCCAACATAAACCTCCCCTGAAAAAACTTCAGGGCTTGCTCTCAAGTCTTGTCACTGGCTGCTGTAGACATTCATGTCTGTCCCTTCTCTTCCTATCATGAGAAAATTGTAGACTGCTATGTATTCGCACAAGTTTTCAGGCTGAACAAGCCAAATGACCTCAGCCACCCCTCATACAGGTTCCCCTCCAGCCCTTTCTCCATTGCCCTATTTAATCTCTTACAGTGTGGCACCCAAAACTGCCCCCAGCACTCAATGTGAGGCTGCCCCAGTGCAGAGCAGAGAGGGACAATCCCCTCCCCTGCCTGCCTGGCCATGCTGGGCCTCATGCCTTCAGGACAGGGTTTGTCCCTCTGGCTACCTGGACACTGCTGGTTCAATTGCCACTGAACAGAACCCCCAGGTCCCTTTATGAGGCACTGCTTTCCAGCATCTCATTCCCCACGCTGTATGTAAGTCCAGGGTTACGCCATCCCAGGTGCAGAATCCAGCATTCATTTCCCCATTCCCATACAGTTGGTGATTGCCCAGCCTTCTGGTTGGTCAGGGTCTCTCTTGCAGGGCCTTTCCACGTTTAAGGGAGACAACATTTACTCCTGATTCAGTATCACTGGCAAACTTAGTATATTTTTGAGTTCTGTGATCAGATTGTTTATGAACAGGTTGAAGAAAACTTTTTCTAAGATAGAGCCCTGCAGAACCCCTTCCTGTACATAAAGGCCTTCGCCATGAAGAAAAAAGCTGTAATTCTCTCTTTATGAAATCTCAGCTCTGAGCCTTTCCTGACAAACTGTTAGATGTGTTCCACCTGTGATGTAAATCGTGTCCTAAGCATCGAGCAGATATAATCAGATTTAATTAGGGTCTTACTCAGTAGATAGGTTGCCAAATTGCAAAGGCAGAAGTGTAGTGCTTGAGCAAGCAGGCTACATTGCTTCTGAGAGATCAAAATGTAGTTTTTTTCTGTAGCCCATTAAATGTGACAGTAGAAGGTGAAAGGGCAAGAAGGGGATGTAGCAAAACTCCTGATAAGAGAAACTTAAGCCTCGCTTTCTTTTTGCATGTTTAAAGAATACATTTTCTTTATTTTGTCATTAATAGGTGTCACTAAACAGAGAATAGAATGTAATTTCATTTAAAAGCAAAAAGCTAGATTTTTGTAGCACAAGAGATTGTATTTATCTCTATAGTCTAATTAAAAAGTTAAACATTAGCATTTTGTTGCTACCTCAACCACAAAATTATGCAGCTTGAAAAACAATAGTTAAGGGATATCCTAGTGGTTGATATTTCCAAGCATGACATGAAGCATATGCTCCCAGGATTTCAGTCTCCTTGAACCATTATTGTCTGCAGTATGAGCACATACAGAAAGAAAACTACATATTCTGTAATGCTTGATGATCCTTGTGTGCAGTAAACTGTTGGTAAAATACAGATTTGTCTAGAGCTATCTTGACATCTTAGAAAGTTCTGTTCAGTGTGGAGTATTTTTTATTGCTGCTAAGTCCTATATAGGAATTTCAAGTTTCCTCTCTGTTACCATCCTCTTCTAACAAAGGCAAGCTTTTTATAATTTTTCCTTTTAATTTTTGCCCTGATTTCTTGATGTTTATATATGAAAAGGCATATTGTGATGAGAGAAATGTTCCTTTTTTACATAGTATATTTTTATGATTAATTTTCAGTATGTTGCTGTAATGAGATTTCCTGGACACATAGATCACATCAAATCTTAATTAATTTTACATTTCAAGAACAACATAGTAAAGAGCAACTAAAGTGAACTGGTTTTGAAGGTCAAGGGTGCAGAATAATGCCTCAGAACCCATTGCTCAGCTCACCCAACAGCCCAGCTAGAATAATCAGAGAGAGATGCAGAAAATTCTGAAATACTTAAGGAATGTCTTGTCTAATGGAAAAAATATTTCTCTCTACTGTCAGGTCTTGTGGTTAATTTATATCTTAGACCTTATGGGTTTAAATGAATCTAAAAAGATTTTATTCTCTACTATGTAATTATTAATTTTCTTGCTTTCTGTATAGAGTTCTTATATGTAACAATACTCCTCTAGATGCCAGTATTATCATGTGGAAATGAATTGTATTAGTCAATTATGTGTCAATAAAATTATATTATTATTTTCAGTTGTAAATGTCCTGCCCTTGACTTTCATTGATTGTTTGGGATCCTGGTCTACCTTGTCAGCAATATTTTTATATAATGTGACATACACAAAAACAGCCTTTTCTGGGTGTATCATCTTAAAATACAGACCCAGATTCTTGCTTTATTTTTTCCTACACTATCGTAGAGCTCTTGGAGACCACTACTGGTATTAGTGTTGGGGTTCTACTATTAAAAGGCAGAGAAGAAGAAGGCTTTGAAGAGTCCAAAGTAGCTACAAGGTATAGTTTGCCAGGTACAGGCAAGGGAAATAATATCTATCTTATTTTTCATTATCAAGTTAGGTGGTAGATAATTTGTAGAAATGATAAATAAAAGTTTTAAAATATTTTGTTTTTTTTTTCTAAATTATGTCTTGGTTTTCTCTTACAAGTCTAACTGAACAAGAATAGTTTCATCTTCAATCAAATAACACTTTTTCTGAGACATTCTGAAATACAAAGGTCATATGCCTTGAGATTCTGTGTCCAAACAAGGTCTAACTTCCAATGAAGGCAGAACATAATAATGAAAGGATTTAAGAGTACAACAGACTTCTTGCAGAAGCTGGTAGCCTAGCTCCAATTCATTCTCTTATCTATACTTCCCCACTGTTTAAATAGCATGACAACAGTGGAATTAGGGTTTAGATTTACGGAGCAGGAGTTCCATTTAAGAGATGAATCCAAGTTTCTTTATGATTGCTATCTTATTTTAGGATGTCACATATAATTATTGGAACAGAAATAAAACTTGAATGCCAACAGCTTTTTTTTTTCTTTTTAAACAGACAGATACAGTTCTAAATAAATATAGAACACAAGGGATTTAGGGGTTTCTCCTACCAGTATAGTAGGACTTGCGTTAATGACTTTTAGGGTCTACTAATTCTTATAATCAATGAAGATAAGTTAACATAGATTTTTATATTCAAGTTAGGTGGAATCTATTTACTACTTGATTCTTGCTATGGTTGATTATTGCTAACTATTTATTGCTGAAATTTCTGTGGACTCTCAGAAAAGTAGTGGCTTACTTAGGATAACATGGTAAGTTTTAATGAGAATATACTGCTAAATGTGTGGTTTGAATGAAGGTAAATGATTTTGTTCATATTGTTTCTAATCTGAAGAAACCAAAAAGGATCAAAATAGTTAGATTATAACACTAACTGAATTCATAACTGAATCACAAAGTCATTGTTTGTCACCCAAACATACAGATTCATTTCAGAATACATAATAAAATCATTAAATCATTCTCCAGATAGGTAACAGAAAAAAAAAAGTATTGTTGAAGATAAGTTAAAAAAAATCTATTTTACTGCACTTGTTCCTTTATTTTCATTCCCTTCATTTAATTTCTCTTAATGTCTTTAATGGTTTAGTCCATTGGAAGATGCAGTCTATCAGGATTACAAAGCAGATGTCACCAAACAGTATTAATAACAACAAAGACAGATAGCTCTGAAGATAAAAGAAGGCTGTATGTAATCATACATAAATAAATACTCATAAAATATATGTAATAAAGAGTAATAGATTTTCATTTGAACATAGTCTAGTCATACAAAAATCAAAATATTGATAAGACTGTTATACTTCTCCCTACAGATTGGAACCTAAAATACTTATTGCTCTTTTTTGTATGTAAAACATGCTGCATTTAAAGGCAGAAGACAATGGGGCTATTACTTTTGCTTCACAGTGCATGTGATACTCAACACTTGAGCCTCTCTCTTTCCCTCTCCTATTTTTATATATTTTTTGTTCCCCTGAACAGCAAATGATTCTTTCATACATCAGCAGAGATTTCTTCAGTCTTCAATCTGACTGTTAGGATCATTGATAATTTTCTGACAAAAAGTACTTTCCTATTAAAAAATCTCATATCTAAAACTAATGTCTCGAGAAAAGTTCTCTCCTAAGCATAATGTCTATGTATGTCTAAAATAAACAAGAGACCAATTAGAGGACTCAGAAAGACAACTTTAGAGTCTGCTTCTTCTTTTCAGTTGCTTCTTGTCAAGAACTTGTGTGTCAAATTGTACACACTTATGTATAGTGGCCTGACTTTCCAGCAGTTGTTATTCCATGAGTACCTTTGATATCACTGCATCCCTATAGAGGTGTTCTGCTTTAAAAAAAAAGAGAAATATTAAACCCTAACTGAATTAATGTCACAGACCCGAATGTCTGCTATAGATAATTACCTATGTGAATAATAAATTCATGAAAATTAAAATTCTGACTCTCTCCCTCTCAGCCCTTCTAAAAATATGCAAATTACTGTGGATACATTTTTCAGACATGAAAGCAACACAAATTCCAACAAATTGATATATAGAAAGACTGATACAGACAAATACTTTTAACCCATTATAAAAAAAGAGCTCACTTATTCTTTCAGTGAAAGCAAACAATAAACCTCTAATTTTTCCTATTTACACAGGCATGTCATAATTACTATGGAGTGGCTGAAACAGCGTAAATTGGCACCCTTCGTCTGTGTGAGTTACTAATTTACTATGCCCTGAAACTAAGACTGGGCAGGTGGTTACAAAAATGTCAACACAGTAAAGTATTTTATAAACGTTGTCTAAATCAGTATACTTCAAAGCTGGATACTATTATTACTGCAAGATTATATGTTCCTAAACCTAAAACACTGTGACCCTTGAATGAGAAATCAAAGGAAATTGCCAAAGTGATATGCTGCGAGAGATGGTGTTAACTAAAGTAACAATAAAACTGACAGAGCTGCTAATCTGGTGTCCTCTGCAATATACAGTTTCCCTACCAGCTAAAAAAACCATGGGGAATACTGAAGAATCTTGAGAGGGTTCCAACTGCATTTTGAAATGTAAAGAAAATGAGAAAGTATTTATTTAGAGACCACAGGCTCTCTGATAAGAACTGTACTGCCACAGTTGTTCTTGAGTTAAAATAAGGCATGTAGTTAGAAATATTGCTATAATATAGATCAGACTGACTTTTAGAGACATGAGACAGAAAGGCAACACTCTTGTGAAGAGTCCAGGACTAAATAATGAGCTTGAGTTTATCTTGATAACTGCTTACTTGATTGCTGTTACCTAAACAAATTCCAAGAACTTTGCATCTAGGAAGACTGTATTTGAAATGCTCTCATCTTTTCAGGGTAACAAATAAACAGACTGGATTTTTCTCATTTCTATGCATATTTGATTAAGATTTTTATTTATAAGTTCGTGATCCACTCTTGCCTACTGAAATGAATGAGTATTTTTTCATGACAGTCATCTGATAAGTGTCATCCTGCAATAAGCAATCTTGATATGGACCACACATCTGAGGAAAGAGGCACTGGTGTTTTCACGATGGGCTATCAAATTCAGTGGCTTAAAGCATCCTAATTATCTGCTTTTTAAGATACTGAGAGGGCAAAAGTAGATCTGTGGTAAGGTCATACACCTTTTCTTTATTTATTACAAAATGTACTCCTACAAAAATCTAAAGACAAGCTCCTACTGAATAGTTTTTGTCCTATTAACTGAATAGCAATTCTGATATATACAGTCAAGGATTGTTCATAAGAAAACAGATTTTCAAACTACACTTGGGATGGAACATTCACATTTGATACTAGAAAGAAGATTTTCACATAACTTTAAAAGAAAAAAATTGTGAAAACTTGATTTATCAATTTACTTACATCTTCATTTCAATAATTAAAATGATCTGCAGACTGAGGGGAATAACTACCATCCTCACCACAAGATCAGTCTCCTCTTTTCAGAAATTTCAGGAACTGTGTTTCTATGTCTATTATCAAATGTTGACTCTTAGTCTATAAAGTTCCAGTATAAACACATGGTGTATAAATTTTGGTGTACTCCGAGCCATCTTGTATTTTTAACTGTTGTGACTTTAGAGGCAGTGGGGTCAAAAGTGAAATTAACTAGATGCCATTAGAATTGGAATTGCCTTTTAAATTCAGCTGAGCTATACTAAGTTACCTTTCAAATTTAACTGAGAAAAGTTCCCTCATCTCCTTCCCTTATAACTGCTGCCAGAATAA
The DNA here is from genome assembly GCA_013399455.1 of Anthoscopus minutus. Lineage (NCBI taxonomy): Eukaryota > Metazoa > Chordata > Aves > Passeriformes > Paridae > Anthoscopus > Anthoscopus minutus. The sequence continues at coordinate 61,652 of VWYI01015656.1, forward strand.
ATTGTATACGCAACTGATACAATTATGCATGGTGCATAATTGTCTGTAGTTACCGTATTTATTAGCTTAAGAGAAGTGAGGTTTCCCATCCTGTGGATCAAGCTTGTGGATGCCTGAGCCAAATTTTGTTCATGACGACACATATTTAAAATGTCATAGGTCCAGGGCTTGAAATCATCCAGGGGAAGACAAAGACAAGAGTGCAGAACATTCAATTAACTTACGTTGGTCAGTGTTTTGAGAAGAGAAAACAAAACATACATTTTTTTAATAAATGTAATACCTTTAATTATTTTATTTTCAGAAAGAAAAGTTGCTTCTATAGCAGAGATAATATTCACAAAGTTTTACAGGCAGAGTATTTAGAAAGACTGAAGACTCAGTTGCAAATTCAGCATTTAGATATATAGAACAGACTGTGCTAGGCATTTCCTGTATAAGAAGAAATGTTGGACTGTCAGGCTATAGACTTCAAAAGACCTAGGTAAGCAGTTAAGATAGAAGTGTTCACTAATTTTAGGAATCACTACCTTCGTGTAGCTGAAGTTTAGTTACTTGGACAATAGAAAGCCATTGCATCAATCAATTTTATATAGGAACATTAAAATCTATCACACAAATATGATCGAACTTATGCAGATTCACATTTATTCCATAGTCTTCTTTCAGCTGTAGAGGATGCTAAAGAAAACAAAGAAAAAAAATGCTAAAGCCAAAACAAGACCTCCTAGGAAGACTTGGATTTTACTTGCATCCCACTGATGCAGTACTGATTTTCTGATGACTATTGATTTTCTTTTTAATATATTTGACAGGTTTTCCTAATTTTGAAGAATTGTCTTGCAGAATTAGAATTCTTGCCTCATAGATGTGTTATGGGTTTTTATCTCCTCCTTAAAGATCTAAAAAACCAATATTTGTAATTTAGAATTTGTTAAGCAGTTGCCTGTGGAAAACTAATTGTTCTAGGACACGTGAACTAGTACTGTTTCCAGGAGACTTAAACTGCACCTATTATTTCTGAAATGCACTGTATTATTTCTTTCCACCTTGTTGGATTATATTTTAAATTCCTTACAAAGTTTTCCACCAAGTACACCAGTAGTTTCACAGTTAAACATTAAAAGTCTACAGATATGCAAGTTTTCTGTATTATCAGTATGGATGAAGGTGAGTTTATCAGCAACCAAGCCTTTCATCTGTCTGCACAAGGTAAGCACTGTCAAGGGAGATCAAGAGCGATATGCCACTCATGTATTATGGAATAGCTGACAAGCACCATTTAACAACTTGCAGATGAGATCAAGCTTGCCATTTGTTACAGACAGTGGAAATACACCAAAACACCAAGAGGCACACAGCTGATGCTATATTCTTTGTTGTGGGACGATTTTCCCAAAAAGCAAATAACAAAAGAGTTGTTATTGATTTTCAGAATTATTTTTCCGTACTTTAAGTTAGAAGTTCTTGTCCTGTGTTCCTGTATAACATACTAAGCAGAAATGCCTATGTTCTAGTTGTGGACGTCAAGTTATTTAACTGTAACCAGATTCATTTACTGGCATTTGAGAAGGTTGGAAGTGTAACCTATCTACATGTCAATTTTAGTTTAGGGTGTTTTAATATGCATTGTTTGAAACAGTGCTGGTAAACAGTATAATTTACTAAGAGAATCCGAGACACAATAACATTTTTAGTTTCATTCCCTCAAAGGTGCCAGTAATAAAGTGTCTTTCCTCTAACTGGCTCCTTTAAGGTTTTGGTAGGATTTGTCACACCAGATGAGGACATTTACATGTCCATTTAAACATGTAGCTTCCATTTATAATCAGTTGGGATGTCTAGAGTGAAATTCAATATTAAGGTGTCTTAAAAATATTCAAATAAATTTTGGTCATCACTTTAATTGTCAGTTTTGATTGAAATGGGACAAGATGTTCTACAATCATATGGTTGTGTTGTAAAAAAGGATATAGATAATGATACTAGCAAAGAGGACAGCAGTTTCATCTGCTCAGGAATCAGGATTAAAGAAAAAAAAATGAAAGTCCTTCTCAGTAAACGTTTTACAATTCTGTGGTATTCTGATAACATATTTTATATATATTCTTTAAATGCATATGATTTTTGAAAAATATTAAAAAATCTCTATTTTGGAGGTTTTTGTTGCTTTTTCCCCCCCCCTTTAATTAGAGCTATATATTATTAAATATTATATCTGCACACAGAACTTAGATGGAAGTCTTTCATATGATACAAACTATGCTCGGAAAAGGAGAAGTTATTCACTTTATTTTTCTAATATCTTTCAAAACTTTATGTTGGAGTATTCTCATTGCTGATTCTCCAATTTACTTAAGCCTTCCGTAAGTGGACTCTTAATGATTCATTGCATTGCCATTGAACATGAATTAACTAGGGAGAGGTAAAGTGTATATATCATTTGTGCTAATGTATTATCAATTCTGTTGCATTTAGTTTTATTGTATCAGTATAGATTTTTCAGGAACTTCAGGAACATATATACACTGTATCTTCAATGCCTTGCTTAGAGCTTTCAGCCTCTTATTAGTCTCTTCTAAGTGTTTTCTTGTTCTAACAATACATTAAGGCTTCATGCCAATTGCAGAATTCTATTTCCATCTCACATTAAAAACCCTTTACCTGTATAGATGTTATGCTAGTTTCACTGAGCATTATCCTTAGATGAGTTCCTACTAAAATTAAAGGATTTGTTTACAGTAATAGGGCTTGTTACTGAATTTCTCAATGCAGTGTAGTCTTAGCACACAAAAGCAAAGTAGTACTAGGGAATGATCCTAAATTAGTAATGTTTGGAATGGCTTTGTCCACTACTGGTCACTTAGCAACCCATTTATGACTTTTGCTTGGCTGCTAGTATGGTATTCTTTTGAAGAAGTGATTTTGATACATCTTACTCCACATTAAATGAGAACAGAGATTAGTAGCATGATTTCTGCTGTGCTGGTTTTCTGCAGTGTTAGTTGGCATCAGTGTAAGGACATGACTGTGCACGTTCAATTAAGTAGCGCAGACATACACCGTGCATCTATGCAAGGAGGAAGTTAAAGCCATCTATTTTCCTTGACCTTCTCCCTGTGTCTATATTACTGGATCATATTTTTCATCAAGTATTTTAGGAAGCAGTCTGAGATCAGGCTGCTTATTAACTATGGAAAGATATGCTGTCACACCTAAAAAAGACTTTTTGGAACAAGGCACTACTCTGCTTGACAATGTGCATGCAACTGGTTTTGAATCAATATGATGTTGAAGAAAGGTAAGTAATCAGTTCCTTTCACTTCTATTGATGGAATTATTTTGACAGCTCAAAATTTACAACACAAAGATGTGTATCCAGATCTTTCACCCAAGACAGGGATGTGGGTAGGTTCACCACAAAATTCTTGAGGAAATAATTTACAATAGCAAATTCAGGAACACTGCACTGAAGAACTGCCTTTGGCAACCAACTAAAATACAGTGGAACTACATGTAGGTAGATTTAAAATACCATCCCTCCGCAAGAGTTCTTGAGTAGCTCTTTCTTTTCAAAATATAGCTGTTGAAAATGTAGGGAATCTGGTCCTCTCTTTTTTTTTTTTTTCTTTCTTCTTCATATAACTTTTTATCCAGCAGATCCCTCATTTTGGTAGTTTTTCTCAACGTGGATATTTTGATGCTATTTTTTTTGACATAACACACTGTGTTTAAGGCAAGGTTTCTATGAAACCCAACTGTGTCAATATATATGTAAGCTTTTTGTATAATTTACTACTCTCACATAGAGATATATTTCTATTGAATTAGTTTGTTCAAAAGGACGTTTGTTATATTTCCTTCTGCTCTCAACTGTGCTTTCAAATTTCTACCCAATAATTTTCTATTTAACTTTCCTATTATATCATGTTTTCAGTGCTCAAATATTGCCATCCATATGCATTTTTATTTTATTCAAAGTGTAGTCTCACACAGGAAAACATAAGTTTTTGTCATGCCAGACAAAGCTATGAAAACAACACATAATGAATCTCTCTTCACTTTTTGTGGAAAAAGATTTTTTTTCCTACTAGAGAATAATTGTTCTTGTAACACCCAAGGCTTTAATCTTCATTACAAAACTAATGCAATTAATTTAGTTTGATAGACTGGAAGAAAAAATGAAATCTTTAAAGGCAGTAGATTGAGGATTTTGTTTGGTTTTTGATATACACAATATATTTTCTGAGTGGTTAATCTGAAGCCTTAAATAACTTTTTTTTTCTTTCTTGTAGATTCTCATCCAAGTAAATAAACATAATAACACATATAATAATGCTTTCCCATAATATTGAATCTCTAAACTCGATTTGATTTAGACATAGAACTGAGGAAAATGAGGTGCAATATATATAATCTCCTATGGACACAGCTTCATGTGATGAGAGAATACATGTATGAATGTTGCTAATATTGACCTACTCTTTTCAAGTAGTTTGTTAAGAAAATATACACAGTCCAACTTTTTTTTTTTTCCATTATAGACTCAGAAGGTGAATGTACCAGCAGACAGCAACAGGACAAAAAGTCTTCATGTTTTTGTGACCAGAGAAGGGCAATTGCAGATAGCAGCTACTCATACATTGCAAGTGAGATAATTGGCCCTAACTGTGCTGAATTACTGTGAATAAGCACCTGGGCAATGTTTCCAGCTGGGTAGAAAAAGCAGTCCTGTACAAACACTTGTGTAGAACTGGAAATTGTGTAAAGTATATAAGGTTGTTTTTATCTTTAAAGTGGATTGTTTAATAGAGATCAGAGAATAGGAATAAATTCTCAAAATATATTGATTTTTAGTTAAAATTTTTCATGTGGTTTTGCCATGGTGAATACTCTTTATTTACCATGGTGAATACTCTTTATGTCCCTCCCTGGAATTATGGAAGAATAGATTGTGGTTTTTTCCATATTGTAGAAAATTACTTTTATGTTCTTTGTACTGTTAACTTAAAGGATCCTGTACTTCTTCATAAATTTCCGTTACCTGAATTTTTGCTATCCCTAGTTGAAATTAACAAGCAGAGTTGGAAAAAACTTGTGTAGTGTTTCTAATTACTATGGAAGTTGTACTGCTGTCTAGGACCAAAGGAAGTTTACACCTTTTATACATGAAAATATTGAGAATATTAACCCATACTACACCTTAGTCTAATTGAAGTCATATTGCAATTTGTTTGTATAATGTTAGTCATGTTCCAGAGAAATGTCGCTTAGGTTGATCTGATCTACCCACTGAGGAAAGTCAGTGACCGTCACATAGATCCAAAGTACTGCATGTCAAAAACTAATAATGTTCTCTTTTAGCTGAAATTTATGAAATTTGATAGATATTATATCTATTGATTTGATGATAACTGTCATGGATTTCAGCAAGAATAGAATCAGCAGGCAGCAGTGAAGCCTAGCAACGTGTCTAGTTGGAGGCCTGTTACTGATGTCCCCCAAGGTTCAATACTGAGCCCAGTATTGTTTAAGTTATTAATCAGTGGCTTGGATGAAGTGACAGATGCCTCCTCAGCAAGTTTTCTGATGATACAAAGCTGGGCAAAGTCGCTGATACTCCAGAGGGCTGTGCAGCTCTTCAGAAGGACCAGGACAGGCTGGAGAGAAGGCAGAGTACTGTCTGAAACTCAACAGAGGCAAATTTGGGTCCTGCATCTTGGGGAGGAAGTGTCCTTGAATGTATCCTGGGGTGCATTAAAAAGAGCATTGTCACCAGGGTGAGGGAGGAGATCTGGACCCTCTATTCAGCCCTAGAGTGGGCACATTTGGAGCGCTTTTTCCAGCTCTGGGCTCCTCAGTACAAGAGGGATATAGAGATCCTGGAGCAGGTCCAGGGCAGGACAACAAAGATGATTAAGAGATTGGATCATCTAGCTTACAAGGAAAAGCTGAGGGAGCAAGGGCTGTTCAGCCTTGAGGAGAGATTGCTGAGAGGGGTCCTCATCAATGTCTATAAGTATCTGAAGGGAGGATGTCAAGAGGACACACAGTTCTTTTTGGTCATGCCAATCAATACGTTGTAGGAAAGCTGTTGGCAAAAGCATTGTGGACTCCACCATCTGCTGCCACCCTCCATCCCCTTCTGTTTCTCTGGGATGCAGCTACAGAACATGATGCTGAAGAAAAGTGGTGAAACATGACATCAACATGCTGCTGAAGGACAGGGCCAGTGGGGGAAGAGTCAAAGAGGGGGACCCCTAATGCAGCTGAGCCAAAAGGAGCACAGTGAAGACATAGCAAAATGACAGCACCATGAGGACTGACCCCCAGCACTCTGGAGCAGCCCAAAGCGTTGCTGGAGGCACCATCACAGAACTGAGCTGAGCAGAGCAGTGTCACAGCGTGTCTCACATGACCTTGCTTTTGGGAATGTGTCCAGACTGTTTTTCTCTGCTTTAGGGTCAGGAGATGACGTGGGGTTGGAGCAAAGGGGTGGCTGGCCCAGCAGGTGGAAGTCTCTGGCACTCACACCAGGGCTGGGCCAGCCTTGAGCAGAGCTCTGGACCCAAGTGCTGGCTCAGAGCCACGCTCTGTGAACACCCAAACACCCAGGGCAGGAGCAAGGATGAGAGAGGCCTCTCATGGGATTTCCGAAGACTTTTATTCTCTTCAAAGTTCTGCCAAAACAGAGTACAGATCTCAGATTGCAGCCACTGATCTATGGGGGAGGAGCAAGGGGAGGGGATGAATGAGCCCATGAGGGAAACTCAGGGGAGGAGAACAAGGAGGGGTTTACACAGTATAAACCAATAAAGGGTCACAGTGGGAGGGAAAAGGTTACATAAACCAATGAGGGACTGAATAACTGGGGATGGACAGGGAACATTCGGGAACAAGGGGCAGTTTCCAGAGTGGATTGGCAGCTGGGATAGGAGGGCGCGACTGGGACTAAACTATTAACATAATGGGGGGAGGTTTACAACTTTACAATATAAAAAGCAACTAAATTAAGTATAGTAAGCAAAAAACATGCCACAACAAGGAAACACTAGCCACAGGAATCCCTCCCAGTATCTTGTCTTGGTGCCAGCAGACATGCAGAAATAAGTCAAGGTGTTGAGCACATTTTTGTGTCTAAAGCACTTTCTTTTTTTATATACTTTTGTTATAAGTTATAAGATTTCTGTTGTTACTGTGTATATCTCATTCCATTGCTATTTGCTTTCAGTAAATTGTTATCTTAACCCATAATCTCTGCCTTTGTCCAGCTCCTACCAGAAGGGGTGGGGGAAGGAGAGTGGCTTTTTTGGAGTATCATTTCCATCTGGTGTTAAACCGCCTGCATGACCTGTAAATGTTTTGCTTCGTCCACAAACAGGTTAAGTTGGAGAGAAGTTAAGGCAACTGGTGCTGTTCTAAACAAGTATTTTAAAAGCTCTTCCCTCATGCAGATTTCAGAAGAGATGGCTAGGGATGTCAAACAGAGATTTCAGGTCTTGTGGCCTGAGTAATAATTTAAAAAAAAAAAAAGAAACCCTGTTTTCAAAGCTGGTGTTCCACGTGTTTCCATGGTAACTAGAGCATTCATTGACATCAAGGTTTCTATTTTGTCATCTTTTAAAATTCATTTTTGTTAGTGTATTCCCATGTTTTGACTTAAAAGTGATAAGTTGTAACATTTACTAAATTATATGTTGGGTGTCTCAAGGGACCACCTTGTAAAGAACATTTGTTTAATTTCACAGGAGTAATATAGTCATGTAACAAAGAGCAGGGAGAAAAAATGGTAATATTTCTTAAAAAACCACAACTCTGGAATAATTACAAAATAGTTAGACCACCGATACTGGGATTTCTATGTTTGCAGCATCTCAGGGTTGAAGTATTTGATCAAAAGGCCAAACACATTATGATGCTATTACTGGCAACTGGGTCATTGGAAAAAATAAAGCTCCCAATCGTCATATGTGCAAAGAATCTGTCATTCTTACCTTCTGCTGTTAGTACAAACACAAAACTGTCACTGCTTATGAATGCAGTAATTTTTTTTTAATCTGTTTCTTAGTATGTTTTAAGATATCTAATATTTAACCTTGAAAGATTTGGTTACCAGAGAAATGCCTTTTTTATGCTCTTTTTTACCAACTGCTGGAATTTGAGAATAATGCTGATGAACTTTTTCTTTAATATTCCTGCTTTTTTAGAAGATAATTCACATGGATCACATAAGGCGAATTGTGTGACAGAAGGCTGATATGACTTTTAGGACTAATTCAGAGATGATGGCAGTAAATCTCCATAGAGACAGTGGCTTCTTTTGTTCCAAAATTACTTCACCAGTTCCTATAAAGCTGAACTCCCATCTTTGATATTTCCTACTCTTTCTCTGTCTATACAGTATCTTTTATTATTTTAACGCTGAGTACTTTACTCAGCTGTGTTCCCTCTTCTTCTGCAAGGATGCAAGATGTTAATAGGTGTTCTGATATCCTGTGACATTGAGCATTACCATTACATATTGCAATGCTGAATTTTAATTAATTTCTGAATCAAGATTAGAGGGTTTTTTTATATAATCACTACTGACTTATTCAATGATAAAGAAAAAGACCCAGAAACATGCAGAAAATATTTAATAGGAATATTAAAAAATCCCTTGAAAAAATCCCTTGATAAAGTGGATTCAGTGATAACCAAGCTTTCATTGTATATTTTTTTTTTGGTATTAAGTTTTTCCTATGCCACTTAAAAACTACTTTATTTCTCTTACACTGTGTCTTCAAATATGACTGCTTTCCAAATAGACCAGATTTAGGTGTTTCCTATGTGTGAGCTGTGCAGCCAATCAAGCCGGTCATGTTTTTCTACAGGGACTATGTTATGATAGCTGCTGTTCTTATCTGTGCATAATGAAACAGAGTTCATCTGTTTTCACTCATGTTTTCTTCTTGAGAAACAGGATTTTTAAAATGGCTATGGCAGTGTTTACACTAAAAATCCTGAAACCTGAATCTACATAAGCTCATAAAGACCATGTCAGGGTATAAACCACTATTATTATTATAATTATCATCATCATCATCATCATTATTAAGTATTATTATTACAACTTCTATTGTTATTATTTTCCATTCAGGCTAAACATTGCTATCAGATCATGTGCATGATGATATTGTAATTTCTGAGGAGTCATTCAATTTAGAAACACGCAACTTGCTTGGAAGTTACGTTGACAGCTTTTTAAATTTGTCTTATAAGCTCCTACTTCAGGAAACACGCTACAGTCATAGAATGTTCTCAATCCCTCTACATGTGCATATATATTCATATAAAAATGAATGTATGGATATATTTAAATGGTAGTTAAAAGCCTTTTTCCTGTAGACTATATGAAACCAGTCTTGCTTCTGTAGTTGAGACATGACACCCATCAAATAGCCAGTGACAAAGGCAAATTATTAAAAATATCAGTTGAGAATAAGGAAACTTAAAATTTCTAAAAATAGGATATTGTGTAGAAACAGGGACTTTACAATTGTATATGTTTTTAATTTCCAATTTCTCTGTCCAAACTCTTGTGGAGAATTTATCATTAAAATAACAGAAAGAGAGATTGTCATCTTTTTCTGTATCAGTTGCTGGTTTCTTTTAGAACTAATCATTAGTTTAACTTGTATCAGACTGCACAATGCTTCACAGTTTGAAAGTCTTAAGGTCTTTATGAATTTTAAGCAGTGCACGACTTCAAACTTTTCCTTTGAGGGAAATTGATAATAATATAATTGAGTGACTTTCTTGATGCAGTTTAATCATGCATTATCTGTTAGCTTCTGAAGTTTAAATGAATCAGTCACGTTTAAGCTTTTTTTACTGGCTATATTGCTTTAATATCAGGTATTTCTAAAAATATATTACCTTATTTTGCTATTTGAGACTTTTAAAATCTGTTTTAAAGTTTTAGCATAAACTGCAGAGTGAGGAGGATTGCTAATGTTCTGATAGAAATATAATTCATAGAAGGTAGCACTTTTTGATCACCTCTTAAATATACTGCTTAAAGAAGAAAAACATATAGCTGCAAAGAGAGGAGAAAGAGTAGAAGGGTAAATATAGGAGGTGAACATCATAATAACATAGTAAAAGATGAAAAGATAAAGGGATAGCCACACTAAACACTGGAATGAATATTCAGGTGTTCTGTTTTAATTAAATAAATGAGAGGAATAAATGAAACAAATTAGGCAACATCGCTGGGTTCTTAAATTAAAAAGAAAAAAAGTGTGATAGAAGGCCAAAGTGTCTTCAATTAGAAAAGATGGTTTTACTTATTGTTGCAGAAAATGCTATTCCCCACTGTGAAACAGTGGGTCAGCTAACCAGAGAATGGTTAAGATATACTGCATGTAGTCTGCTTTTGTGACTTCATTCCAAGAGATCATACATTATCGAGTAGCGTTTTGTAGGAATTCTTTGTCAACTGGGTACTGTTGTTGTTCAGCAAAGATGGGGAAGAATTAAAAGTTCAGTTGCTTTTATAGTCTATTGAGAAAGATTCCCTTCATCTAATGTTTTCTCTGGACTTCCTATTCAAGTCTGAAATAAAGTGAGCTCAGAAATTTTTCATGTAGAGAAGTTATTTTTCAGTGTGCCTTTTTAAAGCATTAGTGAACTAATTCTTTTCTTTCTTTTCTATTTCTTACTTTCATTCCTTTTCCTCCTTTCTTTGAAAATTTTTATTACTCTCCATTTTGTAATGCCTATTTCTTGTCAGAAATCCGCAGTAGGCAACACCCACGTGTTGGACATTGAAAAAGCTCTAAACCTGTCTTTGCTCTAATTAGATAGTGCTTTTTAAAAAAGAAAATGAACTTAAGGGTTTTTTCATTATTTTCCTCCTTTTCTTAAATTTCAGGAAGACAAAACCTTGCATCAGTAAGTGTGCCAACATGTTGTTTAGGAAGTCCTTTGACTGCTTGTCATGCACAGTGTTATATGCTGTTGGCATCAGTCAACATCTATAACAAGTTGCAATTTTTGCTGACCTATGCTTTGTCACAAAGCTGAAATGAACTGCATTTTATTGTGAACATACAATATTGTGCACTTATTTTACTGTGCAGTAAAATAATTTACTCCATCTTTCTATCTTTGTTTAAGTGCAGGTTGATAGAAATGAAACTCAACAGGTTTATTTTCATCTCCCTCTGATGCTGCAACACCCTCCAATAAGATTATATTAAAACATAATATGTGTCTGTATCTGTGCTTTCCTAATTAACACATAACTTCAGCACAAAATGTTTTGTATTTATGTAACTGCATATATTCACATATAATTATTATATAAAATAATTATGTATACAATATGTCTATTTCATCTGGTCAAGATAATCTCCATTGTCAAATGTTTTCAGTTGATTATATCTTCATCTGGTTTGGAACTATCAAATTCCTAGATGTCAAAACTACTCAGATTTATCATTTACTAATTATTAGACAATCCTGAAGAAAAATTGAAGGTAGAAGTCCTTGTTTGTTTTTATGAGAAGGATGCAATTTTGGCTCATATGAACATGTTTTGTTTGGAAGCAAATGAATTCTAGTCTGTGTAGCAATAATGTGGTAACTGCACAGCTGAGAGCAAAACAGATTGCTCTATCTCTGACCCATTTAAATATGCAACATTCTGGTGTATCATTGTTGTCAAATCCCATTGAAGTCAATGATGCAAGTCCCTTTTTCAAGGCAAGGGAATTTTTCATCATATAAATAATAGGCAATAGAACAACTGCCCAGGTTTCTCCCTGAACAACATACTGATCCTGCAGTGAACAGGAGTAAAAATTGTATTATTTTTGCACAGCAAGTACTATATTTAATCACACAATTTAACATTATGCAGAGACTTTCATTACAGGAATATTATCAGAATATTGCTGAACCTTGCTCACTGGTCCTCTTTTTGAAAAATGCTTGAGGATAGTTGACCTGAGATGGATATCAAATGGATAAATTTTTGTCATCTTGAATCATTAGCATATGGCAAATAAATGCAGAACAAAAGAGTTTTATCGTGGAAAATATCAAGTAAGCTTTTTAACACAAAAGCCTGTTGCCCTAAGACTGTAATGGATGCAACTGATCTTGCCATGAAGAGCACAGTTATCTGAATAATTGATGTTTATCCTTTACTTTCCCAGCCTAGTACAATTCTATTTATAGTTTTCTTCAGTGATTTTATTTTTATCTTAAAAGCATTAACTTCTCTTCCATTTTGTCTATCCAGGCTGCCAGCAGTGAAGAGCATATTGTTCATGCCACCTGCAAATTATATCACTAAAACTCACGGCATCATCATTTGATTTTATAGCCCTTTATAACTCTGAAGTTTAATTGCTTTATTTGACTATATAAAGCCTTAGCTGAAATTCAAAGCTTCAAGACTCATGCATTTTTAGAAGAATGCTTATTTCTTAGGTATCAGTGAAGATACATGATAATGTTCTACTATCAGAGAGATGAATCTAACTGCCTGGATCACACAAATTGCATAATCAAAGCAGGTATATTTGGACCCACAGTACATTTCTTATGGCAAGCATTGAAAAATAAGTGAATTTAAAAAATCTAGCTGTGGCATCTGGACACTAACCAGAAAAAAATATCTTTAGGAAAAAAGATCACTAGTTAATCTATTCTCTTAGTTTCATGACCTTTTGGTAAACCACTGGGTATATAGGTTTAAAGTGATTGACTTTGAGGGAGAAAGGGAAACTTGGAGAAGGTGTCTCTTTCTTCAGTTTCTGTACTTTTTGTGACTTGCCTACCTCCTGAGATTATGTATGAAGTTGCAAAATAGTGATAATTTAATTTGAACTTTCAAATTTCAATGTGATGACATCTGAGTGGCTCTGCCCTTCATATAGATTTTGAATCCAGATTTATTTATAGTCTCCTTTTCTTCTTTAACCTCTTGATATTATTCAGGCACATTTAAGAAAGGATAGTAATTGCCCTTATTCTCCCATCCCTTTTTTTCCCTTCTAAGGAGAAGAGGCAGGAGCCTTACATTTCCTTGATTTATTTGTTTTTTCACCTAATCTGCATAGTAACTTGTATTTCGGTATTAAATTGGACCTCCTTAAATGCTCAATTGAAGAAATTACTTTGCTCTGTGCTCTGCAGCATGGGAAATGACTGGCCCCTCCATTTTCCCCAAATCAATACTGAGTCTGTGGGCATGCTGCCAAAGAAATTCCATCTTTCCACTTTCCTAAGCTTTACTTTTGAAGCTGGTAAAGTTATGATTCCTTGGTAACAATGTGACAAATTTCCACTCTGCAGAAGCTAGAACAGGCAGTGGGGTCATGCAGGGCAAGCCCATAAAGGCATAGAAAATTAACAATATTATTGTCCTTGTGGCAACATAAAATATAAGTGTCAGTTTTCTGTAATAAAAAAAAAAGTCCTTACAGATTTCTAGCTGCATTGAATGAAATAATTGAAAGTTGATGTCACATATATATTCAATTTGCAGTTGTCCCTCTTTGCAATCTCCTAGCCCGTTAGATGTGGAAGTACTTGGACAGAGGTTATAAGCTACAGAAGACTCATATTCCCTGGTTTAGATAACATGAGATAACATCTCTTAATGGTAAAAGCAAAACCAGCAATTTTTGTTTGTAAAATGTTTCTTTTATGTTGGAGGACTTATTAACAGGCTAATTTTAAGCAGAAGTCATTGCAGAAACAGTCTCTTCTCAACTCCCTTTCCAAAAGAAATCTCAGGCTATGACACAGCCTCATAAGAGTGGAAGTCACAGCTATGATAAAACAAGTAATTCTTTTATTATATATTCTGCGCTAAGTTGACAGTTTCAATAAAGTATTAGAGCTCTTGAGAGAACAAGTGTTCAATCATAAGGTAATTTCACAAAATTATGTTTTAAAATACATATTATTACATTGGAACAACAAGAAAAGCATTACATGCATTTGAGGATCTTTTTTGTAAAAAATATCCATTTTCAGGCTGGAAATATTGCCTTTTAAATTCAATTTCTTTTAGTCTGTTGCCTTTGGATTCTTGTTTTGTACTCTCTTGAGAAATACTGGGGTATTGACAGTTTTCCTAAGAAATCAGCCTGTGTACAATTTTTGTTGAAACTGTTATGTCTGTAAAGTATATCAGCTTCAATAAAATTTCAATTTTCATCTCATCCTAAGTAGCTTAACAGCTTTAGTGACTATGTGGCAGCAGAAAAACCTGTTTCTTCCAAACTCCTCTCCTTGCCTCAAAGAAACTTTGTGCTACTCTTTAATACAAGAAAATGCAGCAACACAAAAAGGGCCTTGCCAAGGTTTCATATAGTAATTTTAGCCTCTAAAATACTTAGAGCAAGAGAAATTTTAGAATAGCTGAAGTTTCATTTGTTTGGGTTGTTTGTTTTTTTTCTCATAGTATTGTAGAACACCCTATGTTGGAAGGAACGTGACAAGTTGATCAGGTTCAATTCTCTGTGTGAACAGAAACCTAGATGAGATTATCTAGTACCATGTCCATTTACACCTTGAAAACCTCCTATGATGGGTTCAGCACTGTGTCCTCTGAGAAGTTGTTCCAGCAAGTGAACAGTTGTTCCACCTGCGGCTCCTTGCAAACAGAGAATCTGACTATATCTTTCTTGAATTGTGGAGACCAAAACTAGCCACAACACTCCAGGTGCAGCCTGATTAGCACAGAAGAGAGTGGGATGATCACATTTCTAGCTCTGCTAGTAACAACCCTGCAGGTGCAGCCCAGGAGCTGCTTTGTCTTTTTAGCTGCAGCACTGCATGTCTAGCCCATGTTCAGTTTGTCTAACAGGACTCCTATTTGCCTTTCAGCATGTCTGCTTCACAGCCACACAGATCCTAGCCTGTAATTTGATCTTTGGTTATGTTATCTTAGGTGCAGAACTTTACTCTTGTCTTTGCTATATGTCATACTGTTCTTTCAGCCCATTTAGGTCTTTCTGTAAGATGGCTTTTCCTTCTAGCCATTGTCTAAGTGAGGTGTTCACCTCACCACCCAGCTTTATATCAGTAGATGTGGTGAGGATAGTTTCAATTCTTGAGGTAGACCCTTTTTGACAGACTGGCAGTCTGAGTGAAAAACATTAACCATCCTCTAAAGTG
>VWYI01015658.1:0-17163 GCA_013399455.1 Anthoscopus minutus
TATATATATATATATATATATATAAATATCTATACATATCTTGCCTCAGTTCTAAGCTATTCTCAACAGCCTACACAAGAAACCTTCCCCTCTGGCCAGCTCCACTCTTAAATTGCAATTATTTGCCTTCCTTTTTCTTTAGTTTTCTCTTATTTTGACCCATTATCAGTTGGGGAGTTTTAAGTGGCTTCTTGGGCATTTGAGGTTTTTGTTGTTATTATAATTTTGCCTTGAGCTACTCCCTCCATGTTACTTTTCATTAGGATTTGTGTTTGTAACACCAACAAGGGCTGTTCCTGGTAACTCTGCTTTTACACAGTACTGACTGAAGTGACTACAGTTAGAGTTAGATGTGTGGATTTGCAATCAAGCACAGGAAGAGAAAGGGGTTTCTCTTCAGAAACACAAACCTTTGGAAATGTACAATCCATACTTACTTCTGCTTCCTAACTGCATGCCCACCTTTTTGTTGCTCAAAATGTATTTGAACTATGGGGTGCCAGAGACACTGAGGTGGTGGTGATGGAGATGGACCTCTGATCTCTCCCACTATGTGTAGTGTGCACTCATTCTACAGATACTGCTGGATAAAAGCATCTGTGCTTTGAAGAGCTATGGGCTCAGAGCCTTACTTAGACAGGAGAATACACTGTATATCTCAAAGAATGCAGGCTTCTGCTCAAGTAACTTCTTTTTTCCCCTTTGCCTTCAGCAGGAGTCCAACAACAGTTCCAGGAAATCAGTTTCATGGCTTTTCAGCCCAGAGAAGTGGACAATTCTGTGACAGTAAAATCTTCTGATATCAAACTAGGCACTTTGTGACTTATTCTTACTTCTCCTCGACTCAAAACAATAAGTATTTTTGTAATTTATTTTCCCCAGTACAAGATCTCTGATCGCAGGTTTAGCCTTTATTTTGCAGCTGACTGGGGGGAAAGAAAAACAAAAAAGCCAACATTCACAGCTTAGACTGATGAGTACAGGCTCTTCTTGTTTTGGAAAGGACTGGGCTGGCACAAGTGGTGATCCAGCTACTTCTGTAGTACATCAAGGACAACCTTTTGACAGAAATGTGTAGTATAAAATCCCCTGATGAGAGACTCACCTGTATCTTAGAAGTCCTTGGGGACACACAGAGGGAAGGTACAGCAGAGCTCTTCCAAAGCAGCTGCAGCAATGGCAGGACCAATCCCTACAGCTCACCCTTGGCTCCCTGGCAGAGAGGTTCCCAATGTCCATGCTGAGGAGCAGCAGAGGCAGGTAAAGCCTTAAAGGAGCTGCTCTCAGCAGCTGTGTGCACAGGAAGCCCGTGGCACATCTAGAGATCTTTCTTAGCCTCTATTGATTGCTCCTGTCTTGTCCTACATTCCCATTTGAAAGAACATGTCCATCTGCCTTTTTTGCCCTGCAAGACAAATGGTTGTTCTGGAACCAGCTGCATATCTGACCTGCAGTCCCTGTTTCTCTTCATTACAACTCTTAAAGGCTCATTGTAGTCTATTTAGCCCTATTAAATTAGATAAAAGACTTAAATTACTAGTAATATTCCGTAGAAGGCTCAGCTTCTCTAACAACAGGTATTAAGCCTTTTAAACAAATCTAATATATATAACCAGGACACTTTAAACACATGAAAATAATTTAGTTCTTTATTAAAACTCATTTAGCAGCATCTTTATAATGGAACCAGAATACTTTCAAATGTTTGTCAAATCCTGTTTTTCTCAGTCACCAGAAGTTCAGTTTCTCTTACAATAGTGTATGTGAGCTCCTTACAAATTATCCTGAACTATCATACTTTTAGGATCCATATATATAGCTAATACTATCATTACATGAACCAAGGATAATTATTTATTAATTATGTAAATAATAAATATGTGATTCATGATCAGAATATTTTTTCAAGCAAATAAATTGTACTTCCTTAATAGTGGAATAGAACTGTAAAAAAATACACTTCTAGTTGTAAATCAAATTGGGATTTGCTCCGTTTAGTGATTTATTTTTTTTAACCATTCCTCAGGAGAACACACTTAAATCTGTAATTCCTGTGCTTATTCTTAAAATTTTAGCCTTAACATGTATTTCATACTGGTTATCTTTGTTAGCCACTAAAGGAGAAACATCTTTTCCAAAAACTGATTTCTTTGACCCAAACACTGTCCTACCTACCTGCCAATATTTCATTTGCTCCTTCTTTTCCTGTCAACCTTTCCATCCTTATGTTTTCATTTTCAAAAATGTATTTTGTACATCTTTATTTCTCCTCTGCTGACCAATTCTTCCCCTGTTTGTACTTCTCCATATTTCAATCTGCACTTTCTCCTGTGGCTCTTTTCCTGGAAAAATTTTTGCTAATTCTTTGCAAACTCTGCAGAAAGGCATAGAAAGACAAATGCAGGAATGGATTGAGTAATTATGGAATGTTTTACTTAGGAAAAGGTTTCCATCGCTGCTTGAGAAATGTCATAGGAGTCAACTGTTAGAAACCTACAGATCCTCTATCCCTAAATGAGACTTAAAGCAGGTAGCATAGTCAGTTTAAAATACTAGAGGACACAGACAGTGCATGGCTGTACAATCTCTGCAGCTTTGGATACTGCCTTTCTCCCACTTTATCTAAGAAAATATAAGTGAATTCTATTAATGTCTTGTGATAGTTCTGGCAAATAGTTAAATATATTTAGCACTAGACTTTTCACAGGAATGCTATTCTTCTTTACTATATGCTCATTTATCAGTGTCTGATTTTATTTGATGGCAGATAGTTATATCTTTGTAGATTTCTTTAATTTTTTTTTAGTGGGACGCTTTACTTGATCATGATTCTATTAACAGTGGGTAGTACAGTCAAAAGCTTCTTTTATGTCTCCTCTGTTTGCACAGGCTATGCTGCAAGGCTTAATAATAGTTTTAAAATGTAAACTCTTACTCTCAGTTGCTGGCCACTGGTTTTGCACCTTGTACAAGTGTGGAACACTGGTAACATCCTGGCAGCGCCTCACACCGCAGGGATGAGCCAGGGCTGTGCCCCTGGAGCAATGAAGAACGTGGTACTGCCGGTGGAAGGAAACGTGCCTGGAGGTGAGACACAGAATCATGGAATCCCTATGGTTGGGAGAGACCCCTGGAGATCATCCAATCCAACCCCTGCCAGGGCAGGGTCATCTGCGGCAGGTGAGACGGGAGCACACCCAGGCGGGTTTGGAATGTCTCCAGAGACGGAGACCGCGACCGCCCTGGGCAGCTGTTCCAGTGCTCTGCCACGCTCACGTAAAGCAGCTCCTCCTCATACTGAGGTGAAACTTAGTGTGTTTTGTTTAATGGCCAATGCTACCCGACCGGTCGCTGGCACCACTGAAAATTTTGACTCTGGCACATCCTCTTGGCAGCGGCCTTTGAGACATTTATATGCCCTGAGAGGACATCATTAGTCTTCTGCAGGCTAACAGGCCTCAACACCTGCACACGCGTTAAAAAGCACCGCATGTCATTTGCTTTCCCCAGGAAACAACGCAGAGCCGGCTCCCAGCCGGGAGTAAGGCGTGTCTGTTCCGGTGCTAACGTGACAACTTCCAGGAAAGGCAGATTTTCCTTCCCCCTTCCCACTCGCCCCAGCGGAGCGTCCCGCGGCGGGAGCCGCTGCGAGCTGCTCTGCTCGCCCTCCTCCCGCCCCGTGCCCGCACAGCTCCCGCCGCTGGCCCCGCTGCCGCCTCACGCCGCCCCGGCACCGCGGCATGGCGGCGGGCGAGGAGCAGAGCCGCGAGTACCTGCGGCGGCACCGGCTGCCCGAGCTGCTGCAGCGCCTCGGAGCGCTGATGCTCTTCCACCGGCCCGGTGCGCACAGGCCCGGCCCCGCCGAGAGCGGGGCGGCAGCGGGGACAGCGGGGCTGCGCGGCCTCCGCTCCCCGGCTGAGGGCCCGGTGCCCGCGGGCACTCTGACCTCGTTGCAGAAAGGCCACGCGAGTTCCTGATCCAGGTGCTGGAGAGGGTGAAGGCTGGGAGACGAGCCGAGGGCGAGTACCCGTTCCTCATGGACGAGGCCAACGTGGACGCCATGTTCAGCCTGCTGGATGTCCTAGGCCAGGGCCACATCAGGCCCGCGCAGTACAGGGAAGGTGCGTCCACCTGCACCCCGGCTCACAACAAACTGCTTGCACAGAATTACTAAAATAGTTTCAAAGTTACCCATCTGTATACTTTAGAATTATCTGTACAGCTGCCCACACGACCTGGAACTTGGAAAGTTATGTATGGTTGTTTCCTTGTTTAAGTTACATGTTATACTACACACGTTTGCCTTCTGTCAGATCTAGGCACTTTTAAATTTAAATATGGCTTTCCAAAGAATCACATAAGAAATTCTCTTTTGTTAACTTTAGCTCTTAAAACTTTGGGACTGAGCACTGAGGATTTGGAGCTAGAAGATAATGTGAAAATCACACGGGATGTATTCAAGAAAGGGATGTAAGTTTAATTGAAACTCTCTTTGGGTTTTTTGGGGGGGTACATATGCATAGGAGATATTTTACGGAGATTGTTTTTTTATTTACAAAGCTACATAATTAAAAGACTTGCTAGTTTAAGCTTGACTGTCATTTTGCATTGCAAGATTGAAAAAAAGATCAGTTACTGCCTGACCTTCTTGCCTTGCTGTAAGGTGAACCAAACTCCATGCCCTCCACCAGCTCAGTTTTAGGATCCTCTCACGGATCCTCTGTCTCTGCCCCTCAGGTCAGGGCAAAGGTCATCAGGCAGCATCAGGCAGCCCAGGGGTTAAAATATAGATCTAGAAAAGGGGAACAGTGAGGCCCTGTTGTCTTTTTTGTCAGGGGTGGTACCACAGCTGGAGATGAAATAGGTTCAGAGTTCAAATAATTCCTCAGTCAAGGTACGGTTCTAGGAGCAATTTCTTATTAACTGTTGCCATCACTGAGAGGTAATGAACTAATTACCTTAATTATCTAACTAGAGTTTTTCTTTTTCTGTCTTAGGAAGAAAAAGATGCTGGAGAGCTGGTCTGTGTATTAATTTGAGCAGTGGTCTGATACATATATTAAAAATAGGCATCTTCTCCAATTTTTCTTCTGGTTTGTCAGCTGTGAAGAGTCTTATTTTAAACAATACTCTCTTTTTTTTCATGTTCCCCACCCTTCAGAGGAGCAATCAGCTGAAAAGGACAAATGACAAGAATGTGGTCATGTCTAGCAGGCACTGAAGGGAGTATCTTTAAGAATTGCTGTTCTTAATATAATTAGATGGTTAAAAAAAGAAGTAAAGATCTTATGCAATTAAATTGTATTTTGGAGTTTCCTCCTTCAGGTTATAGTTTACAGTAAAGGATTGTTACATGTTGGCTCATTACCACTGAATAAAATTAAGTTGATTTTTGGGCTTGTGCTGGGTTTTGGTTTTCAGGGAGTTTTCAGGGAAAAAAACAACTTCAGCAAGTTATGACAAATGTCCACAGGTACATCCAAGTAGCATTTCCAAGTGGTATTTTCAAACTTAGCACACACTATGCAATTTATAAGGAGAAACTTTTTTGAAAAAAATTAGGAGACTTGTACAGAAAAAATCCAATCTTATTTTGTATGAAGACATATTCCTTCCTTCTGCATTGATTATATACATTTTAATACAGAACATCCATTACCTGGATTTTGGAGATGTAAAACATCTGTGTTTAAGTGAAGACTAACCAGTTCATAGGGAAGATTAACCCACGTTGCACAAAAACACATTTAACACTGAAAATACTCTGTGTTCCTTACAGTGATACAGCAAGCACTGACAAGGCAGACTGTTTGTTAGAGATAAGCACAGTTTTAGCTGCCAAATGCAGTGGCAAGGTGGCCATGGAAAATAAGATCTGCACAGTTCAACACCAACTCAGTAGCATTTTTAATTTATTTTTTTAACTGTATAGAATAAGGTGAAAGATTAGATTAAAACAATCTGTCAGCATACAGAAATGAAAAAAATAAGTATATTACAGGATACTTGCTTTGCTTTTCCTTGGAATAAGTAATCTAGACCAAGTTATTAACCATTTTGGAAGAAGCCTTTATTTTCCTGTATTTGGCCAGCTAGCTCTCAAATTGAGAAGAATCTCAACATCCCTTGGAGCCAGTTTATAAACGCCAAGTTCATTTAGTGCTGCTGTTGCAGATGGCTGGCTTGGCTTTAATGGTTCATTTTCTGAAGCTGACTGTAGGACATCCTTCAGAAGCAAGGCAGAGCCAATATTCAGGTTCAGGATAATGCAGGCTTCTTTTGTGCTAGAGGAAAAGTTACATGGATTAATGGAAGCATCACAAATATCAATGTAACAAAAAACCTTCCATGCACCATGTTTGTTTAAAATATTCAGATTTCAGCCCCAATTAGATGAGGATTTTGATGCTGGACTCTTTAGGACACTGTGGGCTAGTGAAAAAAACCAGAAAGTAGCAGCTTCACATCCCTGACAGCAACTAGACTGCTATGCAAGACAATCCTGAGGAGGAACATAGTTTAAACTAGTTCTTTTAACAATAAAGTTTGTTGTGTTGTAACTGTATCTTTGACTAGTTTATTTGGCCCAAGTTTCAGAGGTTTGTGCTACTTCATATTCCTTCCATAATTTTATCTATACATCCTGACTGCACAAAATATTCCAAGACACATGCCACAGTCTGTTGCTGTCTGAGTACATGTTGCAGAATCAGTTTTCCTAATTGAAAACACCAGACATATGAATGATCCACACCTTTAAAGTGTGAATCAAAGCTAACTGAAAAAGCAAAACACTGGTATTTTTCTGGACACTCACTTTTGAAATACCAGTAGATCAGAAGTTTGCCTACTTACTGCTTGAAGTAGTTTTCTGGCCTCTTGCAGTAGTGTGAAAATAAGGGGAACAAATTCCGACTCATGTCAAACTGGAGTTGGGCTGCTCCTCCTTCATTGAAATGATTTGCCATAATGATCTACAAACACAAAGAGGTGCAGCTGCTGTTTAAGCCAGGCACCAACACCTACATGGCATTGCACAGGTCACACTGATACCCACTTCCTGATAGATGTACAGATCCACTTTCTCTGCAAGCATTTGCCAGAAGATTTTAAACAGCGAGTGGCAGAGCTGCTGCTCCAGCTGCAGCAAACGGTCTCGCAGTGTCTGCAGCATCGGGCACGCGGTGCTCGACAAAGACATCACTGCCTGCTCTGCTTGAGAGGGTAAAGACAACCACCTGAAAGAAACCAGTGCACTGCAGTTATTAGAATGAAATTATTCATATTACAACAACTGAAGTTAAAATCACCCCTTAAAAAAAAATCTTACCCATTTACAATGCTTCAGAGACAATTCTTTCCCATTTCTAATCTAAAAATTATCAGTCCAATGCTATGTTTGAATTTCATTTAATATTAAACTCGTACTTTAGTTATAAAATCTCTGAACATGTCATTCTAGGGAACCCCATCTAACTTGAAAATCATTGAATGCTACCTCTTTTACGAAGTACTTCAGAAATTTTACTCAGGAGAAAATATTCAAGAAGCCCTAGGAGTCTGTGAAGACAGAACAGCCATGACAGGCCATTTTGCATAAAATCTTCAATACTACTATGAAGAAAATAATTCCTGCTCAAAATAGAAAACTAGAATGATCCAGAATCTTTCCTAGTGTTTTTAACTAACGCATCCACTAATTGTGAAACTACTTTAGAAAAGATAGCATGACAATGGTCCCAAGGAAAGAATAAAGAGAATTTTCCAGAACTTATTACCCTGCAGCTTTCCTACTGCAGAAAAAAAAATACTGCCTATTATCTATTGCCTTTATTTACCTCAATATTTTTAACAGGAAATAATACTCTAATATGTGAAGAGATTAAATATACAGAATCACCTCTCTTTTTTGTACAGCTTTGCAGCATCTTTGACCTCTCTGAAGACATGATCTACTTGTCGTGTCAGCATGTCGTGCTTGAGGCGCTCCAGGAGGTTGATCATGCCATCAAACACAGAGCTCTCCATGGATGCCAGCTGTCCCAGCTGCAGCTGGCTCACCGTGTCACTTTCTGCACAAACCTCCAGCTCCGCCTGCTGCAGCTGCAGGAAGAACTAGGCAAACAAAACCAGAGAGGAACACCACAGAAAATAGTCTTACCCCTTGAACTTTTCATTGGTACTTTGTTAGGCGCAGTTCTAGAAAACACTCTCCTCTGGCACATTTATAAAATAAAATTTTAAGATTTTAAAAACACTTTATTATCTTTCCTCATGGTCCTGATTTAGTGATAAACAAAACATGGTGGTTTAATCCTAGCAATGGAACTGATGCAGGTTTCAGATAGAACAGCAGATAGGTAAAGGGAACAGATCTAAGGAAATACTGAAAAGATATTTTAAGATTGACAGCAGCATGCTTTTAAAAAAATCCTGCCTTGGCCTCTTTATGATTTGCAGAAGTAAACTTTGATTGTAACTATTTTAGCAATGATTATTCATTGCGTCATAAATTTACTGTGCTGACAACAGCAAGAAAATAAATTGAGTTTATTGAGATCAATGTGACATCATGGTAACAGCTGGTTGGTTTTGCTTTTAAGCAAATCAAGACACTGTAGTAGATGCAGTTATACAACATGAAGGCTGCTGTCCTATCAAGTCAAGATTATCTCCTGCTAGCACCACAGCTTCCTGTGAAGACAGTAAGAATCTGGAGGCTGCTCACAGCACACACAATGCCTTTTTCTGCACACTCTGTGTGTAACAGGTTTTTTGACCTTTAGCACCAATAACAGCAGTAGAAAAGCTGAAATTCTGCACTAGGCTGCGCTGCCACCAGGCTGTTGTACAGCACTCACTAATTCCCAGTTACCAGTGTGGCCTTTCTCACTGGCCCTTCTCACAGTTCAAGGGGTTCACACCTGAACTGTGTTGCAACACAGATTACCCACATGGGACCTGCCTAAGCTCTCCTGCCATGGGCAGAATTCAAGCACCAGGCAAAGGCTGCTGCTCTGATTCAGAGATCTCCAAAATCAATTCACTTTTTTTTTACAATAAAAAGCATTTTAAAAAAGACTACTTTTTTTTGTCTCTTCAGATTGTTCCATTTCCCAGGCTCTCTCTGCCCTTCCCTAGAAAGTTTATAATTGGCAGCTTGTGCAGGTGTTTTTAATTGGCCTCAAATGATAACCTGTCCTAATTTACACATCTTTTACTAAATCCAAATTTACATCTCATTCTACTTTTTTACTAATTAATTCTCTTGAATATACCTAAAAATGCTGAAAATAAAATGTTTCTTATGAAACAAACAGCCAAAGTCCATTTTAAAATATTATAATTACTTACTACATTGTCAGCCCAGTCTGCCAACACTGTTGCTATATAGTTAACAGCATTAAGGATTGCACAGTACCGGAACCCTAAAGAAGCTCTCGTCTCTTCCTTCATGACTTGAGTTAATCGTATCCTGAAATCATCAACTAACTCTTTCTGCAGGCCCAGAAACTGGAGTTTTCTGGAAGCTGTTGGAAGGTTCTTATACCTATCTGGAAAGACATAAATAAAATGTTTTCAGGCTTTCCAACATTAAATAAAAGCTGTTCAAAAAGAACCATTACAGACATCTTACTGTACCACCTCACACCTATGAGAACATCATATAGTCAGTATTTAAAACAGCTGATATTTCAATGTTTTCAGGAAAACTGCCCATGCAAAAGCTAAACATGCAACAACTTTCTTCCCCCTCCTCGTTCCATGAGCAGTTTGTATTCTAACACTTGAAGCAATGTGTGGTAGTACCACAGCCTCCAGTGTGGCCCCTAAAAAGTCCTCACACAGAGAAAGACAAAGCCATTGAAGATGCAATCCTTTCGTGAAAACATACCTACTCTTATGTACTGTTGCAAAAATAGCTTACATGTTACATAATAGCTTCTGAATTGTCAGATTTGAAAGGATTATTAGGATTTTATTGTGTTGCAACAAATTATATTCTGCCAACTATGAGAGAATATGGTAAATATCAAATGTATATTTTTAGTTTTAATTTTGCAAACATTTTACTATGTCAAAATATTCATGCAGGCGTTAGTGTCCAAAATAGAAAATTACCAGCAAGCTTTTATTAATCTGCAGACATGACAACTCTGCAACATTATTTGGTGACTACTGCTAACTGAATATTCAGCAAACTATTTAGTAAAGAAATCTGTTAACTGAAGGCTTTTTACTGTTCATTACAAACAAGAGCATTGCCCACAAAGATAATTACCTGTTATAACTAACAAGAGAGTCATAAAAGTTTCAGCACAGTCTGGAACTTTCATTTCATCTACATCAGTGATATCTTTGTACTGTGATATCCATGCAGCCTCTGATGAAAGCATAGAATCCATTTTCTGAAGAGCAACTGAGATGCAAAAAACTTGTAAGTTAAGTTTTTAATTAAAAAAATTCTAACAAAAGCCCCTCTAATATATATGAACATAAAAGCCTTATCTCTAGTAACTTAAATTTTGCATTTTCAGGTTATAAAAACTAGTGACAAAAACTTCATAAAAAACCAACTTCAATGTATCTGCATTTGCAACGCTGTTAACAGAGTTAAATGTCAGAATTGATTGGGGGGTTGGTTTTGTTTTTTCATAGTTGACTCGCTCCTTTCCAATATATTTCTTCTTCATTTCTTGAAAACTAATACCTCACCCTTATTTCAATTTCAAGTCCATCTCTGTCTGCACACACATAACATTTGTCTAAAACTAAGCCCACCTGATTGCATATAGCCTAGGGGCAAAGTCCCACAAAATACAGAAGTACTGTTGAAGCCTAATCAATTTTTATTCAGAACAACTACAGAGCATAAAAATACATGTTTTTGGTGGTAACCCTGTCTAAGTGACTTATCCTATTTAAGAAGGGTAGCTGTGTAAGTAGACACATACTTTCTGACTGTGCAATATAAAGGCCAACAAAATGCACTGGAAATCTTACATTTTTTTTCCACTGTTAGCCACCTTTGGAAGCAGGATTCTTCTGACAGAATATGCATGCAACTGGGAAAGCTGCTGAGATAACCATGAACGCTGAATAACTCTCTCTCAAACAGAAGTACCTCATCCACAAGGTGACAGAAGAGTGTATCATCATACAACAGGCAGGGAATATCAGCAGCCAACTTCTCCAAAATCAGCATTACTAGAGCACGGGAGAATTCAAGCTTTGGAAAGGAAAGAAGAGAATGTCAGAGACAGGAAGTACTGACATGTGCAAACATGTACACAAGAAACTGCTACTAGGCTAAGTCTCACCATGTACACGTTTCAGTGGAAATGGGCCTACACAAATATCTACCAGAAGCTGACTTAGGTATTTATATTCACATTTACAAACCATTTAATTACTTACCCCAGCATTCACAGAAGATCCTGCCTTGTCCAGTATTGGCTGGATTTTGTCATCAAGGAACTTTGAATGATTTCCAATCCACATAAGTACTTGTGTTAAATACCACTCAGGCTTATTTTAAAAAGAAAAGAAATTATTAAATGCATGCAAACATTTATTCAAGTGCTATTAGTATTTCAGACCAAATTTCTAAAAATACAACTCTTTCCCTGCCTTCTCTTGATCTCAGGTCACAGAAGTCTTTCAATGTTTTACTTAACTTTCATTAATATAAAAGCATTGTCAGAAAAATATTCCTGGATTTTCATTGTCTTCAATGTACCAAATACTGAGTTTCTCAAGCAAAAGTTCCATTTTTTTTCCCTTTCTCTACTGCTTTCTCATTCATGAGAGCCTTGTTTCTGCTTCATATGCTTCTTCCTGCTCTCCTGTGTGGCCCTTATTTCTTGGTACAACAAAAAGGATGTGCTCCTGAGAACATCTCTGCTCTTATTATTATTGTATCTGACCTCAGCCCCACCTTTCCCCTAGAAGTGAGGAATCTATCACCTTCTCATTTCACGTTTTAATGCCTTTAAGCTTTTTCAGTTTCTACACCTAAAAATATGGGCTGCAGGTTTTGATGAACACTTCTTTCAGCTTTAGTGCTACTGGAAGTAGACCCTCTTTTCCTCACTCCCAACAGCTAAAGAACCTTCTGCTGAGGTGCACTCATATTTTGTGTGTCTGTTTCTCACCTCTGTGTTCATTTTCACTTGTCTCATTAATTTTATCATGCTTGAGTTGTTGGGCTTTTTTGAGACTCTTTCTCCAGCTGCACAAGGTCATTGTGAACTCTAAGCCTCTCCTCTGATATACTGTTAATCCTGTCCAGGTTGCTGTCTTTTAAATATTTTACATTGTTATTTTCTTTACTGCATTATCCAAGTAATTACTGAACAAAAAAAACCCAAAACCTAATCCAAAAATCCCAACCCAAATTTCAGCAAAGCCCTGTTGAAATATCTTTCTGACCTGACTCTAGATTCCCTATAAACTCTTAACAAGTTCTTCTTTTTAAAATAGTTGTTCACCTTTTGTTTGAAAATTCAATGTCTTGAACATAACTTTTCCATTTTCTTTTAAAATAATTTTGTTCATATTCCCACTAACATACACAACAGAATTTTATAAAGCTCTGTAGTAGCATCTATCAAGATTGCAAATGTATTTAGATTTACACAAGACAGTGATCATAAGCAGACTTGTGCAACAGGACTGTTACAAAACAGCTCTCAAACTCTGCTTCAGATGTGTTACAGTGATATTAGTGCAATGAAACCCATTCCAGTGGTAATTCTCAGATAAAAGTCCTCAGTCTTTGAAGACAATTCATGCAAAAACTGTGTCTGTTTCCAACTGGTAAACCCAGCATCTCTTGTTTTATGTCAATTAAAAAAATCAACCCACTAAAAGAACGACTTACTTAAAAGTACCTTTAGATTATTCACATTTCATATCCTAACTGCAGAATCCAACATTTTCAGTTATATGAAGGTAGCCAAACACAATGCCAAAAATCAAAGTCACAGCCTTCAAGCTCAAGAAATACAGAACAGTGCAAAACCATTTGCAATAAGACAGAGGAAATTAATTAAAACTTGTGAACAGATGGGAGTCAGTCTAAGATTGTAATACTGCTTTAAGAAGGAACTGGGCAAGGGAAAAATATTGCCTCACCCAGAGAAAATGCCTGTGCCTCTGAGAGGTCTCCAAGTGCTATCTTGATGTCTGTCCACACTTAAGCACAAGAACTGCACAGTTTCAAAGAATCCCAATTTTGGAAAGTGTGAAATCTATACAATTTAAACACAACAATCTAGAGGTTGCTTACAAAGCAATTTAGAAAACCACTTTCTCCCATACCTTGTTAAGAACATTGGTTTGTTTATTTCCAGTGAAATGATACTTGAATCTTTTCTGAAGAGGATTCAGCATGATCTGTATCGGAAGGACAATTGGTGGTGAAGGAGGTAAAAGGTACTTTTCTGGCAATTGTTTAGGTTTGGTTAACAGCTCATCTCTAAGTTTGACAGTCAAGGATGGATATAAGTGTTGAATTACCAGAGCATCACCATTTTAATAGATGAAAACTGCTTAGTTCTACACCATTGACTGAAGGCAGTATTATAAAAACAATACAATTCCTCAAATATAAAAGATATTCAGAATATTCCGCTTTATGTAATATTAAATATAACTCAGGCCTTTAGGGATTACTTATTCAATGACAATACATGTCCCTTAAGTCTGTTTGATTTAGGAAACTTTTAAAAACCCAGCAAACCACCACTGTCAGAAACAAACACAGTGGCTGTCCAAGAGACACACTTATTCATATTTGTTAAAGGAGTATAAAGACTTCTGGGATTAATAAATGCAACACAAGATTTCTCATTTTCATGTAATAGATTAAAGTGAGCCACTCTGCCAAACCAAAACTGGTACCAACTCAGGACTGTCTACAGTGGCCTCACATCTTTCCACCATGATTTAAAAAGAAAAAACAGCAGACATAGTTACACACACACAAAGGCTTAGTTGAGCTTTAGTTACAAATATTTTTTGTGAATTATTTATTTCATAAAAATCAGAGATAGAATGAGCAGCAGTGCCCTCTGAGCAACCTCAGAGGCAGACTAGGATTGCTGCACACCCATAGGAGGAGAAATCCTCCTGCAATCTCCCCTTTTTGTAAAGTTTCCTTCCAAGACACGTATGTTTAGTTTTCCCTCTTCTCCTTCTGGAGTGGGACATATTAAAGTGACTAAAGCTGATTTCATATAAGGCTATAAAACGAAAAGAACCAACTGTGTCTAATAAAACACACATCACCATTTTTTCATTAATATGCATGGGTAATGGTACCAGTGTAAGGCCAAGTCTTCATGTAACCTCAATTGTCAGCTACCATGAGAGCACAGGATCTGATGACTTGGAGTTAAAATCTTGTTACTGACAAAAGGACAACTTCGGCACTTGGCATTTTCTAAATGCCAAAAAACCCCCAAACAAAACTCCCCCAAACCCCCAACATTCTAATGTTAATACAAAGTAACACAAATTATCTTATGTCTCTAGGGAAAACAGAATTTTAAATAATTCTCCTTGAGAATGTGCATTTCTAACAGTTTTTATTCTTGCTAAAACACACTGAAAGAATTTAAAAGGATACGAGGTTTGCAGTTTCAGAAGCTGACAGAACAGCATCTCCAAGTTGTTGTACACCTCAGGAGCGTTGGCTGGTGCAGCAAGGCCAAATGCCTGGGACTGAGGTGGCCCCACAAAGGGCCAGCGTAGCTGCATCAGCACCTCCTCAAAGTCACTGCAACACAAAATAAGCACCCGGACATGAATTTACAGTGAAACCTAAAGATGAGGGAGTCACAGTATCTCTCTTACCTTGTCAATTTGTCCTTAAGGATTTTATGCCAGAATTTAACAGTGGATCTCACAAAAGCAAGGAGATGAGAACATGATGACTCCTGAAGTTTAATATCCAGTTCTGCCATGAATGCTAGTGTATTGGCTGCCTCTGGAACATTGTTGGTGATCAGATATTGCTGAATGCTGTCACTATCAAATACAAAAAAGTCAAGACCAAATATTCATTAATGATAACAGAAAAGAATCATTCATATAATGAAAAGTAAAGACGAAATTTTCTTGAACTTAGAATATTTTAATAACAGCATAAACAGGTTACCAGTCTCAGAACATATGACCAGTACTCAGAAACTTTACCTCAGCTCTTCTATGCGAGAAATCCACTTGAGGTAGGCCAGGTGTCGCTCAATCTCTTCTACCTGACTGATCAGTACATCAAGATCCTCCATCCATGGCTGAGCTTTCAGCAAGTGGCTATTGATGGACTCAGACAGAACAGTTTCTTCCTCCAGAAGCTGACTCAGAGACTTTTTGGAGTCTTCTGCATTCTTTAAGGCTTTCTGAATTCTTTTAGGGACTTCTGATGAAACTGTAAGTACCTGCATTGATGGAGAAGTATTAAGGCAGACATAAAACCTGCACTGGGTAGAGCAGTACCAGTTGAGATACTGATACATTTCATTTAGTTCCATATTCTTAATCAGTCATACAGCATGTTCAGAAGAAGAAAAAAAAATAAAACAGAAAGATGCTTACCTGTTCTTCTAAGTGCTTTTTGTTCTCAGAGAGCTTTTCAATCAGGCTGTCTAGCTTCCCCAGGGAATCATAGTCATTTCCAAGTTCTCTTTCCACAAATTCAGAAACATAGTATGGAATATCACAGTGATCTAGATCTCTAGTGACTTCTTTCTTTCTAACAGCAGTGCTTGCCATGTTTTCTTTCTCTGCAATACTGAGTATATGATTTCTAATTAGCCAACATTAAGACAGCACAAACAAATATTATCTATTAAGGAATAAAACTCCATGAAAAGCTGGGAAGTTCAATTTAAATTGAGACTGAAATACCACATTCATGAAATAAACTGCTTTAAGTGAGGCAATTTGCTGGCTTAAGTCTAATGTGAAATCTGATAAAACCTTGTTTACGTATCCAACTGATGATTTATTATATATTAACTACTGAAGACAAATCTGTCAATTTCTTCCTTCTCCAAAAGCATTAATTCTGTTAAAAACTATTCAATAAATATGTAATCCCTACATATATAATATAGAAAACTTAATAAAAACTACCAAAAAAATGTGTAAAATGCAAAGGAATAAAATGTTCCACTTTTCCTTTTCACAAGTTTAGGATATTTCAGAGATGCCAACTCATGACTAATGTGTTAGTAGCAAAGTATCCATGTGGGTCTTATAATAATTTGGAGAATAAATATTTACCAAAAAAACCCCACCGAGTATAACATAAAAGACACTTGCTGATCCACACATTTGGCAGCATCCAAAGAAACCTGACATTGAGAGGATGTTCACAGTGAAACAAAAAAGGCAACAATGACAACTACTTGGCTAGTTAAATCTTCAACTTCTTGGTATCACTTTCAATACAGTATTAAAAAATAAAAACCTACACACTTGCACTTCATCTACAACAAGCTTTAATTAAGCTAAAACCATTATTAAACTAACAACAGGAGAGAGAAAGTGGTGCAGCTGATGAGCCAGAGTGGCAGAGGCAAGAGAGCACCAGGAAGAAAAAACTGGATGCTCAAGGCCGCTGCAAAGGAAGAATCAAATACAACAGAGTAGCAAAGCTCCTGTTTGCAGCAACGTAAACATAATACGGCAGGAAAAAACTAACCAAGTGGTGCTCTTTTTATACTTAGTGGAAAGGACTGGGTTACAGGAGAGAGGAACAGGACTCTGGGCGTATCGCTCCCAGCAGCTGCCTGCTCAGCCCCGCGGCACAGCACCCACCTCGGCCAGAGGGCCAGGTCCTTCCAAGGGCCGGCTGAAGGCTCCGCGGGCTCCGGGAGGCTCCGAGCGAAGCGCCGCGGACCACGGCCCGGGCTGGGCGGCCAGGCAGCCCCTCAGCCCGGCGGCGGCTCGGCGAGCCCTTCCTCTCCTGCCACGGCCGCCGGCCGAGGAGCCAGCGCTTCTCCTCGCAGGATGGTGCCGCAGGGACCGGAGGCCGGCTGATGCCGCCACCCGGAGCCCCGAGCGCGCTCCCCTCAGCCGCGGCGCCGCTGACGCGGCGGGGGCGGTGCTGCGGCTGAGGGAGCGCGGGGCGCACGCGCGGCTCCAGCGGGCCCC
>VWYI01015658.1:17399-39201 GCA_013399455.1 Anthoscopus minutus
CAGAGCCGAGTCCCGCCCCCTGCTCCCGGGGACACGGCCCGGCCAGAGCCGCGTCCCGCCCCCTGCTCCCGGGGACACTGCCCGGCCAGAGCCGAGTCCCGCCCCCTGCTCCTGGAGACACGGCCCCGGCCAGAGCCGCCTCCCGCCCCCTGCTCCCGGGGACATGGCCTTTCGCCTCACGGCCTCCCCGCCCTCTCCGCACGCAGCCGCCCCGGCCAGCGACAGGACGAGCAACACATGCTTTGGATTTGGCTGAGAAGGCCAGGCCTGTTTAAAACAGCACCACAGTATTTATTTTTCCCATAGGAAGGCTGGCTCATTCCCCACCAACAATGGTCGAGGGCCAGGTGCACATGAAGCACTTACTGATACATGCTCAGAGTTTCAGAGTAATTTATTTTTAGTACCTGTTCTTTGGTACAGGTATTAGCTGGAAAATACAAGTATTTTCTCAATGAAAAGTTGAAATATTTAAAAGAACTGTACAGCTTTACAGCACACAAAAAGCCTTGCTAAAAGAATCCGCTACCGCATCAGTGCAAATGCTTCCAGCGAAACTCTAGCAATACCTATGTTTGTCAGTATCTTAATTTTGTTGCAATTCATCTTTCTCCATGTAATTCATTGTATTTGAAAACACTTTCAAGGTGGGCTGAACTCATGAAAACATTCAGTGCTTGCCCAAAGAAAGCAAGCTAAACGTTCTGCCAGGTCTGATGCCATTAGAAGCTCATATCTAGAAACGCACCCATGTTACAGCTCAAGCAACTTACTCATTCAGTAAAAAGCACCAGTCACTAAAATCCTTATTATATTACAGTCAGCATCTTGCAAAGGACTACTGAAGTTAAATGCTATCACTAAAAAAACTTAAAAAAATACAAATCTCTTACTGTGACTCTTTAAAGATTTGTACAGAACATGTAAATAAGAAAACACTTTGTTAAAATTAAGTAATTAAATTCATTCAGCGCAACCAGGTAGTATTCAGTTGTGTCTGGTTTTTTATGCTTGTGTCCATTTTCAAAACTTCCCGGATTGCCATGGTAGCGTAAGTGGATGGGGGAAGGGAGAACTCCATCTTTAGTGCCCTGAATTTGCCATCTATCAAAAGGTATAAGAGACAAAAAGCAAGAACAAATGGTTAAGGGCATACATAATGCTTACTCTGGATGTCATCTAAACTGGACTAAGAGCTTCCACAACCAACTTCTCCAGCCCATAAATTGAAACAACCACCACCATCACACTCCTGTTTATAATCCACAGTGAAAAATTTAATGAAACAATTCTGTAACATTTTCTCTCAGCACAAAGTGGTGGCTTCAGAGTTTACTTCTTTTAAAAGCAAACATTTGTTCTTTCAGACTGAAATCCTAGCCTGTCTTCACTTTTCCAGAAAGCAGTGTCAAAACACCTTGTGACCAAAGTACTTGAGTCATCTGTGTTCAGCACCAATAATACAAGCTCAGTATATAGACAATTTGTGACTTAATTCCACCTTTGCTAGTTGCAGATGTTTACTGCTAAGCATTTACTGAATTTTACAGATGCCGGTAAGAAAATGTAACAGTCGATACAGATGCTGGAGGAATGGCTTGCACCCTTGAGAAATTAGGGTCCGTATTTAGATACCTGGCTTTAGAGGTCATTATCACCATTGCTTAACAGTCAATAGTTAAATGGAAGCTCTTCCTTAAAGGAGCTTTCAATATGTAGCAGTTGAAAGCAACAGCCAGATCAAACTTCCATTTAGCAAAGCAGCAGAAAAATCAACTTACCTGTGGGAAGAACTGGTAATGGTTTTCCTTCCAATTTATCCAAATCCGTAGTAAATAATGGGATTTTAGGATCATCATATGCAACAACTTCCCTTTATAATATACATATAATTTATTATTATTAAATTATTTAGGTTAACACATTTTATATAAACATGTATTTATTATAATACTACTTTTATTATTATTGCAATTTGGCATTTACAACTGAAATTGAATTAGGCAAAATAACATGTAAAACTTTATGTAGAAGACTTGTCTTGGCTTTATGAAGATTATTAAAAAACAATTGTAAGTTAGTGAGAAGTTAATTTGCATAATGTGTGCTGTCAGAATTTCCAACTATACAAGAAGTATAGTTTATTAAATTAAGTGAAAAATTATGTCAATTCTAAGAGTACCTAGCAAGAGTGAAGCCTTTCAATACAGTCATCCAAACTTCAAAAGGGCTTAAACACATTTTCTGCTTTCTGCCGTACATTTAGCAGAAATCCCGTATGTTACCATGAGGCTGAAAAACTTACTGGGAAATAGATAATGTTAATTAGTGCTGATGCCTCAAGTGTATAAATATTTTTATTTTGTATTGTGCTCCCTCCTAAACTCAGTTTTTTATTCTGTGCATCAGTGATCATGTCTCCTTGCACATTTATACAGTTCCCTGTTTAAAAGGTATTTATTCAGTTGCAATATGAAAACTAGGCTGTATCTCTAGCAGTGATTTCGTAGGTTTAAGTGATACAAGTTTTTCTGATTGACAGCTAACTGGAGACCAACTTTCTCACAGCAAGACTACAAGAAAGCCCTGTAAGGACTATTATCTTTGTTCCAATGTAAGTAATTATCTATGAAGTGTTCAGGCAAGCCCTTGCAAGGAGTGAACACCAAGATAGATGTCTTGATACTCCTCCACCAGAGAACCAGAGAACCAAGGAAGAAATAAGGGTATAGTTCCCCTTCAGCTGCATTAAAAACATGAGAGAAGTGCAGAGAGATTCCTCTCTACCTATATTTCAGTCTGTGTGGATGTCCCATGGATCAGTCCCATGTTGTTTTGTACTTAATTAAACTCTATGCTGTCAATTCAAGTGTAATTTCCTTTATGCTCCCACTCACCAATTGACATTCTGAGGCCGAATGATAATCTTTCTGTATGCTCCAGAAAGTGAGTAATCTCTGATTTTATGCCTCATGTTGTTGATATCAAGGTTGTCAGTGACCAACATCTCCTTGTAGGCCTCACCAACTGCAAGAGAGGAAAACATTTAAGTGGAGAGAATGTAGCATGGCCAATTTAAATGGCCTGTTTTCATGGACTGTTCCCTTCCATTTAGTAGCTTTCAGCATATATGGGATAAATGCTTCACAGAAATTTAAAGTTACTGCAAATCTTACTACCTGTTTACTTCTACACCCTGATTAGTAGAGGCAGTAACAAGAGAATGCATCAAATCAAATTTCAGCTGAAAACAAAATTTACAGAATATTTTACTGACATTTAAATGTCATCTCATATATGCTTTCCAGTTTTTTAGACTTCACAGGACTAATCTCAGGTATATGGAAAAAAATAATTAAAAATAAAGGGCAGACTACCCATTACTCTCTCATTAAAAAGCAGCAGAGAGAAATCAGTTGAGAAGTTGACAATCAAGTACAAGAACAGTTCAATCCAATACTGAGGAAAACGTGCAGGGAACTCATGACTAACCTCATCTATAAGAACACACAGAGCAGGTGAAACCTAGGGCCAGCTACAAAGAGGGACTATACCAGCATTGTCCAGGCACACAGAAATGGAGTTAGGAAAGCCGAAGCTCAGCTACAATTGAAAGCAGAAAATGCCATCAAGACCAACAAGAGTTCAGCTGCAACATAAGGAATGAAAGAATACAAGGAAAGTGATGGCCTGGTGCTAAACGGGGCAGCTGGTCTAGTGACAAACATCAGGCTGATGGTCTCAGTGCCTCTTTTGCCTCAGCCTTGACCAGCAAAGTGCCCCAGGCTTCTCTTCTTAGAGGCAAGGTTAAGAAAGAGAGGAACTGCCAGTAGTGGGAGAAGATACAGGCTGGGAGAGCTGGCTCATATCATGGTGAAGTTTTTCTCCATCATCTCAGAGGTTGTGCAGAACTAGGGATGTCCCAGACAACTGCAGAATACCAAGCGTTGCACCCAATTTCAGAAAGAGCAGGAAAAATAATTAGGGAATTACAGACCAGTCAGGCTCACTCTGGTCCCTGGGAAAAATAATGGAGTAAATCCTCTTTGGGTACACAATGACTGTGGTTTTAAAAAGGGAGAGAAAAAGGAAGAGAAAAAGCAAAAAAACCCACCAACCTTACTGTCTCTTATGATGAAACTATTACACCTGTGGATGATGGGAGAGCAGGGACTGTTGCCTGCCTTGCCTTTAGCAAGGCTGTCGATGTATTCCCACAGCATCTTTGTGTCCGAGGTTAGAACATTACAGTGGGTGGACTGGTAAGAGGGTAACAGCTGTCTGGCTCAGCATCTCAAAGTATAGTCACTACTGCTTGCAGCTCTACCTAGAAGCAGAGTTCCTCAAGGAACTGAGATGTGTCCTGTGAAATAGTGGAGACGAGCTCAAATTTACCCCAACCAATCTGTGGGCTAAACCAAGCTGGGGTGGCATTCAATACATGCAAGGACAGGACTGCCATTCAGAGGGACTGAGGCACACTAGAGGAATGGGCCAAGAGGAACCTCATGAAATTCATCAAGGACAAAATCCTGTACCTGATCAACTCCTTGCAGTGGTACAGGTTAGTGAGAAACTCTGCTCTGCTGTCATCTGGGACTCCCAGTGAGAAGGAGACTGAGCAGAGCACCCTGGCAGCAACAAAAGGCTGACATTAATGTTTTAGAGATCTGAAGTGATGTATTGCTTTAAAAGTCACCAAGGTCCAGTAGTTCCAATCTTCCTTTTAAGAACAATCTTAAAGTAGATTTATGTTTTCAGAGAAAATATATCAGTAAACAGTCATACTTACTTTTATGCTTTGGATAAATAACATCAAATCCAGGCAATGGCATCACTACATCATGGATAGTGTAGTTATCAACATCTCCTTCTTCAATGTGAACAGCTGTGGCTACAGTTAGGACAGAAAAATGAAGTTACCAGTATGGATGCCTGTGACAGTTAACTTCAGCTAAATTTAAAATGAAGCCTTTGATTGAAACAAGCTTACTCTGAGAAAGATAACTACCATGTTTTATCTCCACTTAACAGACAACATTTCTAAGAAAAGAAGTAACAGCTTCCAAGGCTGTCACAGTTACTGGCAGAATCACATCCTGGTTTCCAGTGACTTAAAGCTACATGAAGTAAGAACTGCTAGAGGAATAGCCTCCTTCCATGTATCAGGTATACATAAAGGAGAAATACTTTAAGAAATACCAGAGCAAATACAAGTAAAGAAAGTTTTAATTGAGTGGAGCTTCTGCTTTACAAGACATTAATGCAATAAAAAACTTGTATGGTTAAAACTTCATAACATCTCTCCACAGTTCTTCACAGCTCAACTACGTTTTAGGTCATTCTTGACAATAATCAGTCCTCCATAGTCTCTCTTCTCTATCCAGTTATTTGAAAAGACAGGCTAACAAACAGCTCCTGGAAGTGTAATACCTGATTTCCAATTCCTTGCACAATTTATCTAGAACAGGCCAATGGATTCGGGTATCAATGGGCCAAAATGGGTGAGAGAAAAGAAATGAAGTAAGCAGTATCAGATATACAGCTACATGCCTTGCTTTCCTAGGAATCTGAACGATACAGTATCACTGGCCTTGTTTGATTTTACCTCCTTTAAGTATGAGATCTCCTGGCACAGCTCTAAGCCCATATTCTTCTATTCTCTTGCTCACCATATTATTCCACACATAACTCTGGTAGCTATGAATATACATTAAACGATTATTTCTTGGTATCTAGAGGTAAAGAAAAAAAAATTAAACACTAGAAAGATGTATTTTTTGTTATTTTTTTTCTGACAATCATGACCAAAAAGGTGCATATTTGAAATGTTACCTTATCCAGCAAAAAGACTTACACAATTTCTTGGTATACACATTTGATTTTTGTTCATTATTTGAGAAAAGGATGTGTGAAAAAATAATGGTTTTATACAACTGAAATAGGCACAAAAAAGAACTGTGCTTAAATTTACAAAAAAAAAGCCAACAACCAAAAAACCCAAAAACAAAACAAAAAAACCCCACCCACTTTTTTTAATTCTACCGGTCAAACATATGTCTATTATAAAACACTGAATTCATATTCAACCTTCTGAAATCTTAAGTAAACTTTGCAGCTGTGAAAGCATAGTGTTATTCTAATTATCTTCTTCATAAACAAGAAATTATCCCCCGATCCTACAATGGGCTCAGTATTTTACTAGTGATGAAGTATTTTCTCCAAAGACTTGATCTTGATTACAGCACTTGAAAATGACAAGTGGATCCATCACCTCTCTATCAGGCTGATTCATTAGCCCACCATCAGTTTGATTTATACTTTTAAAGCAACAGGAAAACACTGAATCTGAACATGTGCACAATTCTCAGATCCATATAATACACAGCTCCTAGTGTAACTGTATTGCTTCCCACATACCAGAGAGATTGTTGTATAGATTGGAAAGCTCATTATGCATACATTAATTAGAGCTGTCATCAGTTACTACGCAGCAGTACTTCCAGCAAAAAGGCAGAATAAATGTAAAGATTTTTAAACTTAACCTTCTTCTCATCAAGCATCAATGAGTCTATTTTAAATTCATCCTGATAACATCAAGAGCATGTTTATTCAAGTAAGTACCGCCCAGCTTTTACACTCACTATGCCAAATGCAGAGATTATGTTCTTCATTCCATACTTTAAGAGTCCACGTAGAAGCTGTCCTTCCACGCACCTTTTTACAGGTAGTTTCTTGAGGGCTGCTGCTGGATCTTTAGTCTTTGCCCATTCTTCTCTGC
Source organism: Anthoscopus minutus (assembly GCA_013399455.1). Lineage (NCBI taxonomy): Eukaryota > Metazoa > Chordata > Aves > Passeriformes > Paridae > Anthoscopus > Anthoscopus minutus. Next base: position 24,181 of record VWYI01015658.1, read on the forward strand.
ATTTGACTAAGTATCCCTTTTCAGCTAGAACAAGGATGTAAAATAAAAATATTTTAACTATACCAAAACACCAAAAAAAGCATCCATCTCACCTTTTATTAAAACAGTTGAAAAATTAAAGTTTCAGTCATGGTAATTAGAGATGAACAGAATCACAGAACACGAGGCTGGAAGGCTTCACAGGGAGCTTGAGCAGACACTGAGTATTCAGGTCCCTTTTCAGCCCCACTACAAGAAACTGCACAGCAAGGAAAGTGAAGCAGAAAAGGAGAGTCTGAAGATTGCTTCTCCACTGTTAAACCAGCTTAAGTTTTTCCTAAAGATATAGTTCTTGGAGAAGAGGCAGAAACACATGATCTATCATTTTTCAGTTCTCACCTCCTGGTCGTGGTTTTAATATCAAATCCATTACTTCATTCCAGTTGTTCTGTAGAATAGCTCTAGGATCCAAACATGAAAGTGTATTAAGAACTGACTAAATCTATTTTAAAGGGATTTAGCCAACTTATCAAAAAATAAGTATTAGTGTTTAGACTTATGCAATATTAAAAGTAGTGCTATTATGTAAGATAACTGCTAAAGCAAGTTCAGAAACAAGATCTTTCTTGAATCTAAATTTAAAACTGGTACAGGCAATATGTTAGAAAAATGTTCCTAAAAATACATTAAGTTACATGGTGATAAGAATAAAGTTTAAAAAAAAGGGGGGGAAGGAAGGATGAAAGCAACACATACCTGCCAATCTGGTAAGTAGGAACAGCTGTGGTTCCAAATCTTTGCATTCCATAATAATTAATGAATCCAATTTCCCTGAGTGAATGCATTGCTTGCTCTATCTGGTCATCAGTTCCCGTTATGTTTCTAGCATTAAAAAAAAAGAAAGTTACAGACAGATTAAGGGTTTATGCTATTTTGAGATGCCCATTATATTAAAGCTCAACATCGATATTATATAGCATGCATCAAATTCAACAGTCTCTTGCCAGCAAGACTTTTTTTTGTAACACGAGTTGCACTGATATCACATATCTATTTAAAGGAAAAAAAAAATTCTAACAGAACCGTCTAAATACCTACTAACATACTACCTGAGAACAACAGTGAAATGGTTCCCTTGCAGTTCTCCCAGTTTCAGTGGATGGTTCTTGTAACTGAAATTTCCTAATTTGAAGTTCATCAAACATTTATTTAAATGAGCAAGTCTTTGTGCAGTGATTCTAAAAAGAAACAGACAACAGTGACCAATCTATTCTTAGAAAAGCAGATAAATACAGAAATGCTGCCACTGCAAAGCAAAAGCTAGCAAGTCCAGCTTCTCTAATTTTCTACTGTTGCCTTTTCAAAATACTTTAATGAAACAACTAAAGGAAAACAATACATAATACTTAAGGGTATTCATACAAAAGAAAATGTATGTGTGACAGACTGTTAGCACTGTCTTTTCACATATATGTTAAAACATGTACTCCAAAAAAAGTATACTGCAGTATTGATGTATACTGTACCCCACAGGCTGAACTCTGTGTTATTTGAGTAACTGCTTCATGAATACACCCCAGTTATCACAGTCATAAATACAGTTAAGTAAAATTAGCTACTGTGTATGCCTAGTGCAGATGAAGGAACATGGAATCCAATCTGTCACTGATACCTGCCACTTTTGTTGCTAGTATTTTTGGAAGCATACCCTGTTCTTTGCATTACCAAGCTGCTTTAGGACATTTCTGCTAAAATTTTACCAGGATAGTGAAGTTTATGAACTAGCATGGCCAGCATACTCAGCTTAGAGCAGGCTGGCAACTGGGAATGTCTCCTCTCCTGTGCAGGAGAGTCAGAGGCTGTGGCACCACTGAGCAGACACCACACAACACTTACAGAACTCTGGAGCTCTTGGACACAACATTGAAAGTGATGTTAAAAAGTAAATGGAACAGCATCTGAGATGGCTACAACACACATTTGGTTAACTATTACCACTGTGCAAAGCTGCCTTGCAGCAACGTGAATCTGGGGCTTCTCACAATTCACAAATCAGTATTTCCTTTTATATGTGCTAATGCACACACAGGGAGAAAATACATTAACAGTTCAGTAGTGGATGCCCTCCTTTTAACAAAGATTTGATCAAACCTTTGCCCTTCAAGCTGTGAATTCCTCACTCAAGGAGTATGGTTTTCAGAAAGTTGTAAAAAGTAATGCAGGCTGTATATTCCAGCCAGCTAAAATGATACAGTAATACATGACTGGGAGACATCTGTCATTCTCAGTTATGGATCTAACACTAATTTAAAGTGCCCAGAAACCACATAGTTATCTCAGAACATGACAAAATAAATTTTATTTTCTCTTAAAAGGTGACTTAAGGGAGTAGGTCAAGGCAGGAAAAATTCCATATTTTTTTGCCCAATCTGACTACTCACAGACGAGCAAGGGCAGTGTTAGCCTTCTCTGGCACTGTTCAGAGAGTGCAGTGAGAAAGAAAACAGGATTCTGCTGTAGAAAGGAGAAAACAAAAGCCAGGAAGGAAGTGGGACATTATTTTCACCGTGTCATTCTGTTTTTCTGCTGCTGCATGAGATCCAAGCAGCCTAAGAGCACGTAGGCAATCTGTCCCACTGCCTTGGCCAAGTACATGTAACCAGCCTGTGACTCAGAGCACCACTGACTGAAAATACCAGCAGTAATCACAGAATACAAAAGGAATGTGGCATTTTCATTAACACCTGTGCTTTATGAGATCAGAACCTGCACCTGCCATTTGTGTCACTGAGTTTTTTACTTATTTAGTGAGATATCCAAGCTACCATGGCAGAAGTGCAAAAATCTCAGACTGTACTTTTACTTACCTGAGAACAGCAATCTCTTGAACTGTTATAGCCCTTTTATCTTTAGTTCCCATGTAGGAAAATATGTTTGGCTTCACTCTTAAAAGTAATAGATATTATGTATATTAAAATAGCAACAGAACAGACATAATTTTCAGCATAATTGCGCAGAATTATTAACCTTAAAAATAGAAAAATACACCTACAGTTCTCAGAACTGGGATACAATTTGACATGTGTGTGACATTTTCTAATCTTATCCATGAGTATATAAAACAAGGAAACCTCTCTGCTTTAATTATATATAGACAATCTACTTTTAACACAACAGTGCTTTCGAAATACACTTTGAAGTACTTCTTTATATACATTCTCTCAATACACAAATGGACAGCCACCACTAACTTCACTAAAAAAAATAATGTCCACTTCTTTCTTAAACTTCAAACATATTTGTTTGCATACCATGCTTGCACATTTTGAGAGAGTATGAGAAGTTAATTTAAAATTTGATCCACTCCTTTCCCTAAGAGGACAATTTCCTTTCCTTTTCACTTTGTACTTTACAACCTGTGTTAGATGGAGTATTTCCAGTTATTCCAGTTAAGGGCTCCAAGGGTTAGGAGGATTGCCATTACATAGTTTTCCACCTAACCATGCTCTTGCCATTCTGCTCTCAATATCAACACTAAGCAGTTCACTGGTTACAGTCTAGATTACAAATATTTTTTTGGACAAGAAGGGCAAAGGCAAAAGAAGGGGAGAAGTGGGGAAGTTTCCCTATGAGTAGATCACTGAACTGACCCAATTTTAAAACTGCTCTTCCTCTGCAATTCACTGTGTTCATGTCACGCCTTGGCAAATCTTTTTGTTTCTGCACTTGATCGGGTGAAAGGAACTAAGCCTGTGTTGCCATGGAGAAATTAATACATGGAACAACAGTTTATCAACTGTAACTGCTTAGGAACTGATCAGCATATTATCTCAACAGTATGTGACAGGTTCATAACATACTTGCATATATTCACACACTGGGGAAAAATGGCTTTTAATTCAGGTTACGTACATTGAGGCTTTCAGCTGCCAAGCCTTTCTCAGATCAGCCAATGTCAATTGTGGACTTTTTCCATTGAAGTAGTAGAGTAGTCTTTAAAATTTCTTAGGCTCATTTTGTTCCATTCTCACCTCCTCATAAAACTTCTAAGTTTTAAATTTGATGTTCTAAAGTTACTTTTCACTTTAAACTGTCTACAAATTAGAGAATAGCAATCAGTTGTGTTGCTCTTACATAATTCTGAAGCATAACATTTACAGCAACAAGAAGCATGGAGGGGGAGGGCTGCACACCAGCCGGGATGGCAGAAACAACAGCCTTACCTTAAAAATTTGGATAGGACATTAATGGCATCCATAGTGTCCTTGTTCTCCTTGTACAGTATGAAATGGCAGTAGCTTCCCCTAGATTTTGGCCAAGAGTGCTTTCTTGGATCTTAAAAAGCAAAAAGGTTAAAGTGTCACTTTTCCAAAAAAAATTAATGTATTCGCCATTGCAGCTACATTTGTTTGAAATACACAAGATTAAATTTCTGCTAGTTTCCATCTGCTTTAAAAAAATGAGAAGGATAGATTTAATTACTGACAACAAAAGCTGTAAAGCACATTGAAAGAGAACTCCCCTTCCACTGGACTGTAAACTTCTCTTTAATCAGTTCTGTCACCTAGAAAATCCTGAATGAAAGAGTGCCAGCTCCTTTGTCATGAAATATACCCTAGTATATTATCTGAAAATATACCCTAGTCATTTAATTGCTGTATCACCTGATGAAATTTCTTAAAAACATTATCATTATACTGACTTTCAGCAATAGAAGCTACACCACATTTCTTCTGCTCCTTATATAATTAATAGTTGAAGACCACAGGAGCCCTGTTTGTGGGAAGACTACCATTATTATTTATAGTACAGACATATTCTTTATTTCTGTAGTATTTTTTCTATGTGCCATGCAAAAGAATGAATTGTATCACTACAAAACCCTAAAAAATCATGCTCAAAAAATTGCTTTAAGATGGTTCTTTTTTAAAATCCAATGGGAGCAAGAAATCTGGTGCAAGAGAGATATTAATATACAATCCATGGCAGGTACAGTGCCATGCTTAGAGAAGGCCAGAGGCTGAAATAACTACAGATCCCACAGACTAACAATTGATTTACAATTCTGTGCTACTATTTGACATTTTCTGGAGAAGGAAACTATCAATAATTTCTTAAACTATTTTTTGCACATAAAAACCCCCCAGAGATAAAACTTTCAGTTTCCAAGAATTCACTGTCAATGGCATTAATGCGAAGGGAGACTGATTTTACAGAGGTTTAGCAATCAATTTTGAGGTTCCTTCAATTCTGAAGTTTATCAATTCCTTGTTATTTAAGAACAAAACTAAGAATTTGTTTTGCTTTAAATAAAAAGTCCCATACCTCTTCCTAGCCACTAAGCAGACATACCTGGTTTTGTAAAAAAAGGCATAAGCATCTTTCATAACAGCAGAAGCTAACTGAAAAAGCCAACCTTATTTCAACATACAAACACCAATGCAGGAAGGAAGTTCTTGGGAAATACTGCTCTATTTTTTCACATTTGTTTTATAAAGTCCAGATATCCCACAAAGATATTAAGTAGGTTTAATTCTTGCTTGCTTTTGTGAAGCTGCCATTCATGCACACACTTCTGCAAAGATAATTCTGGATGCTTCAGTATAAAGCACTATATGTAGAGGTTTTAGTTACTTAGAATTATTGCATCACTTGTCTTGCATCATCAGTTTCTAAGCACAGCCCCCCTCCCACAGAGTTTCACAGAACCTGAACTGGACACCTCATGCTCCTGGCTGGTCTCCCCTTCTAAGCTACCACTAAGTCAATGAAACACTGCATTCAGCAGGAAGAGAAAGGTTCTCCATGAAGAAGAGAAGGGAAAAGTGTAAAACACTCACAAAGGAGAATCTTCTCCAGCTGTACCCATTCTTTATAATTAACTAACACATCTTGCACATGGTCATTTCAACACACTTCAAGAGGTGAGCCCTAATGTGATGAACACTAAAAGGATTCTGTAGGTATTATACAGACCAATGGGTTCCTCATGCTTTGGGCATCACAGCCATGGCCCTATCCAAAAGAAGCTGCAGCCACAGTCCTGATACTCAGCTGTTCCTCATCCAATACTTCAAAGCATTCAACTGGGTAGACGAAACAGTGGGAAAATTCGCAGTCCTTACTGCTGTTTTTCAGAGTCATGTTACATTTTTGACAACCAAATTTTATTTCCAAGCTCTTTTTCCAAACCTTTTGCTGAAACTCGAGGTTTGGAAGTTCTTTTTTAATAGTAGGGTCTGTGAGAAATGCTTTTAAAGTTGTGTAAAGACCGATAGTAGTGTCTGAAATACAGACTGAGGGGCAAAGGCTTGGCTAACTGAAATTCATGGAAAATTTATCATAGTTGTCAACATGTACTTGTCAAAATTGGTAATTCATATCACATATTTGGTGCAGACCTTCTCTGCACCAAATGAACACTGCCTATATTGCACTTCCAAAAAGAGGTAGAACAAGCCTAATTCTTGGCCGTTTCAGGGCATTTAAAATGATACTTATGTGTAGGGATTTTAAAGAAACTGTTACAAGCTTGGCCAGTCCTGTTGCTATTTAGGAGGTTGTAATGGTTGGCATTTCATTTTTGTTAGTATGAAATGTCAACGTCTCTTACCTGTTGCAGTTCTGACCTCTGTCCCAATGCAGAGCATAAAGAGTACAAAAGAGCAGTGTTTAATTTTTAGACTGTCAAGGTGTTTTTAGAGGTGAACATGCAGGTTTATGGTTATGAGATTGTTTATGCTTCAGGGAGCATCCAACAACTAGGTGGTGGATAACAGCAATTTAGACAATTATGGAATGGAATCGTGCAGAGGCAAACAGTGAACATATGGAAAGCTTCAATCGAAGATGCAACAAACTTTAATTTTTGGACAATGATGAAACAACAGTTTACTGACAATTTAGTAAGATAGTATTTTAAGTATTTGGAGGGTAAATTGACAATAGACACAACGCAGCTTCTGATTTTAAATTTTAAGAAGCACGTTTGGCAATGTTTTCTGTTATCAACAAAAGTAATCAGGTATCTCAGCTAATAATCCAATATTCTACACTTCTGAAATGCTTCTTGCCTGGGGAGCCCATTCACGACTAAGACATGTTTGTGACCACATAAACAAGAAAGATAAATACAATCTTGACTAAAAAGAACTTCAATCTTACATCCATAGGCATTTGCACACACTCACAGAAACCAACACATCTCTACCAACAAATGCACAGATGCCTGCAGCATCACAGCTGGGAAATCCAAGTTTAAATAGATGATGCTTCTCTACATCACAAGATGATGCTCCACATGTCTTAATCCTAGAGACACACCACTAAGTTCTTTTCAGAATATTCCAAACACTTAAATTATTTTATATAGTATCCCTTAAATCAGCTTAACAACATCCACTTGACTGTCACCATGGTTAAAGAATAGAAGCAGCAGAAGGAAAAGGTGGAGGAAAAACCATTAAAAACCAACAGAGAACAAAACTGGCTGAGGAGAATTTTGCACTGGTAAGCATACATACTCCATGCATAAAGCATGCAAACATACACATTTTCTAAATATGACTAAATAAGACACAAACACATTATAATTGGACCAATAAAAATGCAACATTCCCATATTTGCTTACAACTAAACAACTAAATTAAACGGGAAATTATTTTGTTTCCCATTTTAAACTACTCTATTTCCTTATTCTTCCTCCATCTCCTTTGTCTTTAAAATTAAAGGGTTAGGTTTACATGCTGCCATCTCTAGTAGGTTGAAATGACAGGAGAATGCAACCAATTTAAACCAAACCTTAGTATGTTCAGTTAAATGTGCATCATTCTGCAGGTAAATAATCCTCTAAACTTACAGTAGCAACAAATTTTTAGTAACATTAAAAGATGTAAAACACGTTAATTTATTCCCAGTATTCAAAACAGTATATTGCAAGATTGAAGTGGATAACACTTAATTTTGAAAATACTTCATTACTTTGACTATTTCAGAAGATGAACTATGATCTATAATGAATAAAGATAATTTTCTGTAAATATAATTAGCCTTGGCAGCAGAAGTAACAATCATGGTAAATAAACTATGTTTATATGAAACTATAACTCTTGAGAAAACAAAAAGGTGCTTGTCTCTATTCAAGTAATTGAGAATTTTGTCACGAATATTCAAGACAATCAAGATTACACCATCAATCTCGTGTACCTTTTCCAATTACAACCACTTTCATCCACAATACACATCTATACAAACAGTTAAGATCATGAAAGTTAAATTCTAAAAATACTGAAAATAAAGTCTGTTTTGCCTATTCCCAATGAAATGAAAGATAATGTTCTCTCTTCTAATATGGTTGCACTGGATGAATTATTTGGAAAGAAAAACAAGTATAAATTCAAATTTAAAACATTTCTTGTCATCCTAATCATTTTAGATGCACAGCACAAGCTGAAACGAGGAAAAAATGAAGTTTAAGTACTTACTAACAATTCTTACTTTACCCGTTTACTTTACCCATCAGCTGTGATATTGAAACTCACTTGCCAATGCTTTTTTCCCAGCAGCATGATAAGCAATAATGTATTTCTTTCCATCTCGATCTTCTGTTTTAGTCTCCAGTCCTGGAAACAAGGACTTCACAGCCTGATGGATGATGGTTCTTTTTTCTTTAGTGTCTTCAATTACCTGTGTTAATACACATACATGCAGAAACCCAATAAATTAATACAAAAGGGGAGAGTGCCTTAAAGAAAAAAAAAAATTAGCTAGTTAAGATTATTTAATGTGTGAATGCTTCTAAGAAACTACTAGATATAATCCCACTCATCTCTGTGTCCGAAATTTAGCTCAATAGTTATTCTTTGAATATGTGGAATATTTGAATGTTTAAAAATATCAAGGTTTTAATTTTGTTTTCTTATCTTTCTTGTTACAGAAGACCATATTTATCTTCTTTTCTATTAAGTCACTACACATTGACCTTGAAGTAGTGTTCCATCAGGATAGATGTTTATGTAAACATCCTTATTCTTTAAAACAATACTAGACAGGAAGCCAAAATACTGCAAGATAATTTTAACACCACAGGAATTAAAACCTGTATTTTAAACTCCTTCGTACAGTCTCACCAAAATCAAAGTGACAACTCACACGTGCATGAATTCAAGTACCTCTGTAAGACTTAACAGAATTAAACCCTAAACTGGACACATTTTGGTGTTACCTGTCACATGATGTTCAAATTGCACTTATATATTACATGCATTAGAAAGTGCATACCTTCTACTCATTCCCTCCCTGCCTCCCTCTCTGTCTCTCTCTCTCTGCCCCATCCCAAACTTCATATCATTTATTAATTTTACCTCTATAGCAACACTAGTTTCCTTATTCTTAAAAAGCTGGAGCTCTTCTAAACGCTGCTTGTCTTCGTCTGACAAAACTGTAAATGTTTCTTCTGATGGGTCCTAATACATATTTGGGGAGAAAAAACAAACATCCAATAACTCTCATGGAGCAACTTCCAGTCTTTTAATGTTCTTGCTTAAGGAGCATTAAGAAGCATAGCTACATACGAAATCTTTACCTCAAAATTTACCTCATCATCCACTGGAACAGAAAAGTCATCTAAATGGCTGACACGTCCATCTTTGCCTATTTCATGGACAACAAAGTCCGAGTATCTGATAGAAAGAAATATGCATTACATTTATAATAAAAATCCCACATACATTAAGTCCTTTCCTAAAAAAGCTGTTAGCAGAATTCACATAATTCACATAAAACAAACTTAACCATGAGAAAGCTGTACCCATTCCCACTCCCCAGCAGGACAGCACAGGAACATATATCCAAATACAGCAGACTTCTCTGCAGATCACCAAACACCTGCTGTAGTTATTCTGAGTCATTTTCTCACTAGCTTGAAGAGACTTATTCTCTTATTCTCAATCCCAGTCATTACTGGCAATTCTCAATCCCAGTCATTACTGGCAATTAAGACTCTACTGCATTGCCACAATGTGCAATGCATTAACTACTGCATTATCTCTGTCACTTCAAATAACCTGTAAAAGAAAGTGCATTTTAGCTGCTCTACACAAGGAGGACAAATTCAGCTTTCTTCATATATTCAGTTGTAGAAAACATCATTCAAGTAAAGTTACTCTGCATACTCTATGACAGCAAGAAAGAATTTTACCGCGACATTTTCAATCCAGTTGCTCACATTGAATAATAAAAAGAGCTCAACTATAACAGAGCACAGTTGCTTTGTGTTGCAACTGCTAAATGATTTTTAAGTAGCATTTGCTAGCAAAGTGGGAAAAAAAAGAAAATAATTCCTATTCTATCAGTGTTGAAAGATGAATAAAACTTCATTATGGGAAGCTTTCTACTTTCTACTGTACCTCCCCCAAGCTTCTTTTGCAATCCCTCTATGCAGATATATACCATACTGGTAGAATTCTCTCCTGAGGAGCGTTATGTGTCCCCTCTTACATTATCTGTAGCTGTCCAGACATCTTAGTGATGGTACCATAAAAATGCCAAGAATGAATTAATAATAGGTGTTAAAAACTAGGATCTAAAAAAACCCCACAAATTCATGACTTTTGGTAGAAAACTGGCCAACCAAATTGGCAGATTTCCCAGAAGACAGTTCAGCAAAGATTATGTTTCCCAGAGAAGGATTACATTAGCTGCTTAATGCTGCACATAAAGGTTGAATACATACATAATATGCATGTATCATTTTATTAGGTAAAATTATCTATATATAAAGCTAGTATTTAAACACAGGGACTTTTCAGTATGTAAACAAAGCAACCTTACTGCTTTGCTAAGCCAGGGAAACAGTGATTCTCACTTCACTGAGCTTTTGTATTTGCATACTGTTTTGTACTTGCATTCTGTTTTATTCAAAGCTATTCTTTAATTTTAAAAACCTAGAAGTTTCATTTTAAAAAGCTAATAAATCCCAAACATCTTTTAAAATATATAATGTATGTATACAATAAATTCCACATCCTAAATTTTAAACTCCAATGTAAATGACACTACAACTGAGCAGACAATTTAAAGCTTAACTATACTTGTTTACAGACATTAAGACAAAAAAAGTCAGAGAAAAGCAAAGAACTAAAGAAGGATGGTTTCGATGCCATTTTTCATTGTATCTTGTATCAGCACTGAGGACAGGCACAAAGGTACCCATGAGGTTTTATGTGCACTGCTGCCAGAGAGCAAATGAAACAACAAAGGTCAATGTAATAATGTATCTCTACTCATACACAGCTTCCTTCCTCAGAGCTCTATTTGACAGGAAAATAAATAAATAAATATACAAAATGAAAAAAATAAAACTAAAACAATACCAAAAAACCCAAACATTCCTCCCCACCAAAGAAAAAAAACAACCCAAAACAAAAAAACACCAAACAAGCTACACTCTAGAAAAGTCCCAAATTAAACCTTCTTTCAGGCTCAGCATTAAAAAAAGTAATGAACCTCACGCAATCCAGCTGCAATTTGCAAGTCCAAAAAGAAAAATTGAGAACTAGAGCTGTGTTACACAAGGAATTAACATATGCAATAAGAGAAAGAGTTACCTCTCTTTTAAGATTCCAGAAAACCCCTTATGAGAGCTAACAAATTTAGTTATGCCAACATCGCTTTCGGTCAGCCCATGCTTCATCATGTCTGCAAAGCTCTCTGGATCTCCATCTTCATCACTGTCCTCTAGGTCCTCTTCTTCCTGCTCTTCACTTTCCTCATTGGGGATTATTTCACTTTTTAAGTCTTTGGGTTGTTCTGTTATAGTCTCAATACTCTCCCCAGAGTCATTGCCTGCCTTAGACTTCTCCAAGATCTTCTGTCTTTTAATCTCATCTGCGTTGGCCACATCATCCTCAGAGCGAGGGCGTTTCAAGGATACACTATTCATTTCTACAGCTTCCATGTTTAAGGCACAGGGTAGGATAGAAAGCCCTGGGAAAGAAGAAGAAAATTGCCCCTTGCAATTTTTCAAGAAAACCATAACCTTTCTACATTTAAGTTAAACATCAAGTAAACATTTTGAACACCAAGAAATACGTACTTGGGGATAAAGCAGGAAGTGTGAGGGCAGCATGCATGCTGGACTACAGCAGAGCAAGATTCAGTACTACACTGACCATTTCCCACCACCATCACTCTTGCCCACCCATGGCTGTCTCCAAGCCTGAGCACACACAGGGGTTCTGCTGTCAACAGCAGTCTGGTGCCTAAGAAACTGTTTGTTTCCAAGCCTTCTCTTAAACATGGTTACCCTCAATTATTCCCTTTTCTATCAAGATTCCATCTTGCAAAGACTGAAAGAGAGAAAATAGCTGAGTTCTCCCAAACTTGAAATCTCATGTCTTCCTTTCCTATGTTCTTCCAACAAGCAGAATGCCACACAGAATGCAAGGTGGTAGCAATTCAGCCCAAGAGCTAAGAGGGATGAGATACCAAAATCATTGAATCGGTGAGACAAACAAAACAACACAGAAACTCAACAATCTCTGAGAAGAACATGACTACTCACGCTGGTGAAATAGGGCTCAGAGCTGCCACCTTTGTGTCAGCAGAACCACTGTCTTCAGATCTGAAAAGAAGAGGAAAACTAACTCTTTGAGAAAGCTTTAAAAAAAATATTATGATAACATATATAAATGCAATCATTAGAGAAAGCACCTGCCCCTGACCCAGATATCAGCAGTTACATAGGAGCAAACACAACTGCTCAGACGGACATGTTAATAAATACAGTTGCAAAAGTATTACCATCCTAGTGATACAACACATTACTGCTATTTAGCCAACTACAGGAGAGAACTCTATTTTTATTCCTAACTGTGTAAATGGAAACTGGAGTTCCTATAACTAGGCATGGATAGGACGTTTCTTCCAGCATCACCCAACTGGCACAGGAGTGTACAGGAGTGTGCAGGCTTTGGTAGCAGGGTCTGCATGGGAGGAGGCTGTTAAGTGCCCTGCATGGGCCATGGCCAGTTCCAGCTGGCTCCATAAACCTGCTGCCTGCCATCCTCCAACTCATCAGATGAGCACCAGATGTGCTCCAACTCATGCCTGCCATCCTCCAACTCATCACATGTGCCTCCACTCCAGTTTACCTGAGAAAGGGGAGAAGCCGCCAGCGGCAGCAAATGCAAAATAAAGTGCAGGACAGAGAGCTCAAAAAAGCACAGGGGAGGACGGAGAAGAGGAACACTGTTGCAGGCACAGCTGGAGATGCACTCTTGGAAGGAGACTCCACACTGTAGCAGCGACACCCCTGAAGGGAGTGCAGCCTGTGGAGCTGCACTGGGACAGGGACACCCTTGAGGGGCCCATGGAGAGGACCCACATGGGTGCAGAAGAAATGAGCAGCAGAAAGAAACCTCCATGTACCAACTCCAATCTCCTGCACTACCACTGCCTTGTTCAAGGGACAGAGCATAACCTGAGGGGCCAAAGAGAAAAGGGGAAGAAATGAGTTTTCCCCAAATCTGTGTTTAAGTAGTGGTCTTCTCTGTATATCACTAGCCAACTGGCAATTAAAAGTTAACTGGTAATAAACAAAATTCCCCATGTGGAGAATTTAGAGCTACATATGTGTATTTTACACGTGTATCTTAGAGCTACGTATGTATGATTTCTCCAGTCACTAAACAGCATAATCTATCCAGTTCTAAAGGGTATGTTTTTAAAGGAAGTCTCATTACTAACTTGATAATCAGCATATGCTGGATTGGTAAGTAATTGTTACCAGTTAGCTGTTAGCCACTGCTGACTTCATGGCGTGGATTCCCCATTGAAGAGATCACCAGCTTAGAGAAAAGAGGCAGGAACAACTGTTTCGGAAACACCTAAAATGTTTTGCTCAAATTAAGAACTGAAAATGGATGCTACAAAAATAAATTAACAAAAGGGAAATAAAGAAAGACTTATAAAATTAAGTATATGTATGGCCTGAAGAGTGACAAGACACACACACAAGAAAGCAGAAGAATTAGAAAACAATGTACCTTCAAGCTGAAAGCACCAATTTTAGTCTGTCTTCAAATAAAAGCTCATAAAATTCTTCTTTCAAGACAAATGATAAATAAAAGTCATAGCCAAATGAAGCAATTCACCTGTTTCCCGATTCTCTTCTCATGTACCAAAATTTGCAGAGGCTGGGTTATAAAGCACTGAAGTGGAAAAGGCTTTTGGATGGCTTGTGAGTATCTTCACATAGTGAACAAAACAGCACTCAGCACAGTGAAATCCTTTGAGACATCTGCCAAAGGTAGTAACAAGAGAAATCTCACACTTCTTAAAGAAAACTGTAATACCTAGTTATTGAATTACACAAACTGTTAGAAGAATTCGATGTTGGGCACAAACACTCCGAAGCTGTGCTCCGAGACACAGACTAGTCTCACAGCAGGAACCGATCACATACTACATAGTACTATCCTGTGCCCAACGGCAGCATTCATCAGGGATAAATTCTGCAGGACAATTGCTAGAAGAAGCATGTTGAAGTGAGCGGGGCATACACTGCCTCACTTGTGCAGATTGCTAGTGAGAGGCATCTATTACTTTTCTGACAGCTGCTCAACTGTCTCGGCTCTTTTCCTAACAGGTGGTTCCATAAAAGCCAGAATCTGCATAAACATCAACTCCGCAGCAATTTCAATGTTTTAAAAGAGATTGAGTTTACTACTACAAATAAAACACTTGATTCTCCGCAACAAGAAACACCGAACCATTACTCCAAGCGCGGTACCTGTCAAGCAGGCACGGCGGGAGCTGCAGGGCGCTAAGTAAGAGAGCCGGAGCAAGGCAGCGCTGGGTACGAAGCCGCTTTCTCATGAGACGAGGCACGTGGGATTAAAAGGCGACCGAGGAGAGGACGACGGTGCAGCAGCAGCGCCTCAAGGCGAACCCCTGCGGTGGGGGCAGCGCGGCGAGCGCGGACGGGAATGGCAGCAGCGCTCGGAGCCCGCGGGCCGGGCCGGGCCGGGCCGGGCCGGGCC
>VWYI01015658.1:39314-59329 GCA_013399455.1 Anthoscopus minutus
GCGCCCGCCCCGCGCCGGCCCCGCCGCGCTGACGCCTGGGCGGGGGAGCGGAGCCGGGGGCGGGCGGTGCTACCTCCGGTGGGCTGTGCCGGCCCCCGTCACCGCCGGCCACCTCAGGCTGCCTGTGAAGCGTCCAGGATAGGCAGCGTCCAGGATGATGTTCAGAACTGCAACTGTGCAGAACAAAAGTTTAATTTCCAAAAGACTGCTATAGCCAAAGTAGGGAATCGTGTACACGAAATGGTGGCCTTCCGGAGCCTTCCCGGCAGCTGAAACACATTGCGCTAATTGAACATTGGTCCCCGGACAAGGGAATGTTCGAGTGCCATGAAAAACCTACACTGTACCTATGCAAATCACTTTAAAAGCCAGGCTAGATGTCTGCTATCAGTCTTTTCTGACATATGGCTAGGTAATCCACTTTCTTTTCTATTTTAAGCACTGGTTCAAAGAAGGTATTTTCATTAACGTGTAGATTTGTTCTTATTTTTAAGACCCTGTGTGTTATGTCCCAATCCCAACCTGTCTCAGACTTCCTCTTAGCCAGGCTGTTAATACCAGTATTTAGTGTCTCATACTTTTCATTCTTTAGTTGTACTCATTGTGTTATTATGTGATGAGACTTACAACTGGTATATGTATATGGGCAACTTATTTTCTCATCTTTTGTGCTTACCTTCCCCTGATGCCTTGGGCTTTTGGGTTTTCTATTCTGCATTGGTGTGTGGTTTTGTTCAGGGGACTGAGATCCTTTCACAGGGTGAGGAAGACACAACAATCCTACTCTGATTGGAACTCAAGGACATTTTTTCCAAACTTCAGGCTCGGAGTGAAACAATGTGGAAGGAAGAGGGCGGGAAAATGAAGCTCCTGTATGCAAATGGACCCAAACATATAAAAAGAGTGTGGTCTTGGGACTGGCCTCCCCTCCCTTTGCCTCCATCTTTGGGGCCATCCAGACAGAGCCTGATTTGTAGCACTGGTGCTGTCTGGGAGTGACCCCTCAATAAATATCCTTTATTCCCCAACTCCGTCTAGCCTCTGTTCCAGCTCTTCCAGGCATCACCCCCTTGTAGTAGAATAAGAAAGTAACACAATGAAGTACTTTTCTTGGGATTTAAAAAATCCCAAGTATGCATGCATTGCTCAATGACTAGCTTATAAAACCCCATCACAGAAAAGGAAGGAGCAAAGATGCAACTCTCCTGAGCTCTGAGCAGAGATGGATCCATAGAATTTTATTTTATAAAGGCCTAGGGGATCAAATCTTTGTCTTTTCTACAGAGATTAAGTTTATCCTCTGTCCAGCCTTTACACTTGGAATTTAATGAACCTACTAGATACCAGTAGGGTTATCAGGAATGAGTTCAGTGCACTTCTGAGGAGAGGTGAACAGTGGACTGGAAACAGCAATGGAGGTTAGTGACCGATAAGGCGAATTATGGCACTTCTGAGAGTTACAGAGTCATAGAGGAAGCCAGTGCTAGGGCTATCACCAGCTCCAGCCTGTTTGAGTGTAGGGGCAACACAGAAAGAGCTATGTGTCATTTAAACATTGTTGTCATTTGGCAATTGATGTGGCTGTGGTTATGTTGAAAAGTTGTTCTTCACCTCTCCCAGGCAAAAACATTTACCTGAAAATATCTGTCTGGGGGAAACATTGAGCAAGACTTCTACTATGCATTGGTCTAACTTTTTCTGTCATGTAACTTCTTGCTTTTTCTATCTTTGCGGGAGAGGTTCCCTAACATACTTATTTTTCCTCCTCCAAATTCCTACATTAAGTACCTCCTTGTCTTCAAAATCCTTGTCAGTAATTAAGTAGCTTGTATTTTAGAACTGTGCTTGGTATGATAATTACCCTTCTCTTAGTTTTCTCTGTTGACTATATGTTCATTTATCACTTACTACCATCAGATCAGATAGAATTTGGAGTGGTATGAAGTACCTCATACACTGAAGAACCAGCATTTTGAAGGACCTGCAGATGCTACCACAAGGTAAATGGCTTAGTAAGATCATTCCTTTGTGTTGCTTAAGTTTTCTAATATACTCAGAAAAGTTTATTACTCCTTTCTCAGTACCAACAAGCATTCTCTGACATACTAAAAAACTGTCTGCCTGCATCTGAGGATCTACAGACAAAAATCCTTGAGATCACCCTTCCTATGGTTTAGGGGCTGGAAGGAGGGAAATGCTAGTTCTGCTTCAGAGATAAAACCAATCTGCCCTGGCAAGTAGAGATCATTAGTAGAGACCACTGAAGATGGCTTGCTCAATCACCTTCTGTTATGATCTACCCTTAACATGGTTTCCAAGTGTAAGCTGGAAAAGGGCTCGCAAACTTTCTCTTTCCATTAGTCAAGTGCTCCTTTTACACACAGAGTTGTAGTGTAAAATATAAAAAGAAAATAATAATATGGCTGCAACTTGAGCTTGATTTTTTTTTTCCTCTGGTTGGTTTAAGAATTAAAACCCCCTCCATTATAAATTATATATCCATTGGGTGGTATAATTAAAATATTATTATTTTAATTTCTATTACAGTGTATCAGTACATTCCCATAGAAACTTTATTTAACCTAAAGGAGGTTTGTTTTCTGGGAAAAAAATATGACCAGCCATACCAAATTCTATTGAGTTCACAATGTCTTCCTACTCTCAGGCTCCCCAGGAGGGGAAATCAGGATAGCACATCTCAGCAGATGGGAGCATAAATCTGGCTTGGAAGAGAACGCAAGTGAGAAGCATGTTGAGTCAATCTCCTCCAAAGATGCTCGTTGAAAATCTTAAGGTACAAAGTTGAGATGTTCCTAGTCCATAGAAAAAATTAATAAATTATAGCAATGACTGCTCTCTCTCTTCTTCAGTTTTATGTCTCCCAGAGGTACAGACAATAAGTTGTAATTTTACACCCCTTTTCACCAGCTGCACTTAACTAGTCTGATTTTTACCTGTCACTAAGAGCACCACAGAGAACTAAAATGAAAGAACTATTAAAAGCCTAATGTATTTTTCATATGTAGGTTGTTTGTATTTTTCATGCTTATTTTGAGGCATGAAGCAAAAAGTGGGGGTGATAACTCATTACGATGCAAAACTTAAAAATATAATATTATGAAAAAGGGATTTTTTTTTTTAAATACAGAATTTTATTCACAACACAATTTCAGCAAGAATTTCAGTGAGGAGGTTCTTTGAGGAATTTTGAAAACAGTCCAAAATGAATCATACAGATTTCTAAAATAATGACAAAAAAGGGTTTTCTGAGAACACAAATTATCAAAGTTTATAGCACTTTGATAGGTCATCACCTTTAAGTTGATTCTTCCCCTTTTCCCTTCACCCTTTTTTTTTAATAAAAAGCAGCTTATTTTTCAAATTCATTCTAAATCCTTTTATCAATCTTTTGGCAATAGAAGAAAGGTGGAAAAACATCTTATCTAGACAGACAAGGAGAATTTTAGCCAACGAGAGGTGTTTTTGACCAAGTCTGTTCGTCTCAAAAAAATGTAATGTGCTCCATGGGGTGATTTTAAAGTAAGAATGTATATAACTATTGAAAATCAACCTTAAGCATAGGATTGGGAGAATAACTGTAAAATATGTTTTCTCTTTTTACCTTAATTTCACCATTAGACAATTGATTCAGGGGTGCTGTAAAGCTTTGCAGCAGTGTAGACAAAACAGGGTGTGATCACCCACAGATCAACTGAGTGGCAACATTCAGTTTTTGCAAAGATGATAAAGAGCAAACTTAACATGAAATAGGGATCTCAGGTGGAGGAATAATTACATATTTCTGCCCCTATTCACAATAATCTCAAAAGGCCTTTAAGGGGTGAAAGAGCTTCCTGTGTATTTGTGCAGAGTGGGAGTGGAACAGCTGGGACAGAACAGAGGCTGAAGTGTGAGCTGCCCGCAGGGCTAATGAGGGCCACGGGAGAGTGAGGGTGGGGAGTGCTGCTGGGTGGGACCCTCTCCTGCAGCAAAGCTGCTGCCTCACAGGTGACAGGAAAAGCCAAGGCTACAAAGGTGGAGGGAGAAAATGAGCTCTCCTGTCAGCTCATGCTGCTTGAGTGCTGGCCTGCGGGGTAGCAGAGTGTGCACTTTATGTGCCTCGCTGTCTTGCCTGTGCCTGCTGTCACATTGGATTTTCCATGAATTATTTTAGCTGCCTTTGATCACTGTTATTGCTGTGAAGTTTTGCACCCTGTTAAGCTCCTGGTAAAATGTCTGTTTTTCTCAGTGCAACTGGGTCTGGCCACTAAAAACTGTTTAGAAGTCATAGCATTTATATCAAAGATTCACAGATGTGAAACGGAAATGGATTATGGTATTTTTTATTCAGAGTTATGTATTACGTTAAAATCTCATTCCTCATCATCCATACAAAAAATCCTGGTACCTGAGTTTCATTAACTTCCAGATTGTAGACACAATGTAGTACTCCTTCTTTACGTGCCTAATTCTGCATGTAGACAATAAAATCCAGAATACAAGAATCGTCATTTTCCTGCTGTCTGACGATACTGGGATATATGAAGGAGACCTCTGGCATTCATCATTCACATATGGAGTTGTTCAAACTGATTATCACTGGCAAAAGTAATCCCTGGGTCCTCCTGGCTGCTCAACAAAAAGAGCACAACTGACTTCAGGCTACTCTCTAGAAGCAGTACAGAAAACATTCATTGTTTCAAATAAGAAGTAGGTAATATTAAGTGTGTCATTTCATAGCAGCTTGTTTTATCTAAGCATTCACTGGGCTGGTGCATCCATACTAAGAGCACACAAATAAGGTGTCCTATGAGGACAAGGATGAGGAACAGAATCCTGAATCCTCTCAGGCACCTGCTAGGTGGTCAGCTGGGAACATGGAATATGTTCTGAGAGCAACCATCTTCACTGTATTTTTCAGTGTACAGAATTACCCTGTAGCTATGAAATAAGTGCAGTGTTAGGGATAGCACTAAGTTTGGCTGTAGGACACAATGGAAGCTGGAGAGAGGGCTGGCACAGTGGTTTTCCTGATTCTGTTTCTTCTGTCAGACACTTGCCAATGTTGCTGATGAATAATCAGGAAGAAAGAAATCCAAAAAAGTCCTCAACCAAGTGGTAAAATAGAGTATTAGATTCATATTTCTGATCCCAGTTTGTCAATCCATGGAATTACTAAACAAGGCTTAAAAATAAGAGAGAGAATTCTAAATATAATTTTTAGTATCCAGATAGCCTCTGAATCTAATAAAGCTTTTCATGAAATGAGACATTATATGCAGACTGTTTTGTTACATTACTTCTCCAGAAAGGCACCCAAGACCTGTGCTATTTGTGCTCCTCTGTTTCTGTGGAAACTGTGAGTTGAAGTGGAATAGAAAAAGCAGGGAAAAGAGAATGAGAGGTGAAGTGTTTTTGGCTGAAGTCCCGTTGGCCAGTCACAGTCTGAGCTGGGGTAAGTCAGACAAGGAAGCCCTCAATACTGAAATCCAGAGTTTTCTTTCTTCCTCTTAAGTTGTGTTGAGGGAGGAGCCTGATTCAACAGATATTCAGAAAGTGGCTGCTCAAGCAATTTATCTGGGTTTTCCCCTCTTTTTCACTCATGTTAAAGAAGTAATATTTACAGATATTTTATGCAACAATAATTTTAGTCAATCGGGAATGTAGAGAATAGCTGCATAAAGCAGTAGAGTGAGATTTGCTCTGAAAGGAGTCTTCCATTGATGGACAAGTTTCACAGTCACTGCTCCTTTGAAAAGCACCATTGTATCCTTGAAAGGACAGTCTCCTCTTCCAGGACTGAAAAGACACCTTTTCATCTTTCTAGGGCTTCCAACACATGCATGTTTTTGATGGATTGCTATGAAAGACAGACAGCCTTGACTAATAAACTCAGTTCTTCATTTTCTGTTCCCTGATAATTGGTTCACTGCCAGTCATACTGCTTTATCCAAGAATAAAAACCTTTCTTTAAAATAATATCTAAATTAACATCTTAATATATTGTGATTTTTTCTGTTCTTCACCAGTATTTGCCTGCTGCCTGTGGATGTGGGTCCAGATAGAAATTCTACAATGATACACTTAGGATTGATGGCTTTATTCTGTAGAAATAGAAGCAAGGGTGGATCTGTTTCTATGACATACATACAAGAAAATGACCAGACTATCATCGCAGTCTGGTGCTCCAGGTTGGAAAGTCTGGGCATTTTCCTGTCTAGCTTCAGTAAATGCTGCTACAGAAAATCAAAGGGAGATGTGCAGCACAAAACATTATGTTTTGTCCACAGTAATTCTGAAATTATTGCTGGAACAGATAAAGCAGCTTGGAAGAATGCAGATTCTGGAAGAAAAATTAACTAAGAAACGGACATTATCTTTTCAAATTCAGATATAAGTGTATGCAGACGCAAAAATTTCAGAATTTCTTACAGATAGAAGGTGAAAGAAAGGGCCAAACAGGGACAGTACCTGTACATTTTCAGGCTTCTGCATGGAGCAGTGAACATTTAATTCTTTTTCTGCTGCTGCTTCAGCTTCTTCAAAAACTTTAAAGTCTATTCCAGTCTTCCTCTAATCTCTATGCATGGGAGTTAGCGGTCAAACATGAAGAGAGCTGACTGGAACAATTCAGGGAACCTTGCAGCCCCTTGCTTTTGTATGCTTGTAGTGTGTTACACTGTGCGTGAAAGCAACAGAAAGAGAAAAGAGAAAAAAGCAGAAAAGCAGGGAGTTGTTACCAGGTGCTGGTGCTGCCTTCATTCTTTTGTGTATTAATGTTTCCATAAACTACAGCTGAGCTGCAGGTCAACCTAACTTTTCAGTTTTATTTGTAAGCCATTCTGCATTTTAGAACAGTCTTTATTGTTTACAGTTGGCAGGTCTGATTACACTTCTTTTTAGGTTATGCAGGCTTTGAGTTTGACAGCTTAAGAAATATCTGTTTGTTGAACTGCTGCTGTTCACTGATTTGTAATGAATTGGAAGTTCAGGCCACACAAAGACATTATGGATACAGTCAGAACATGTCAGAAACACAATACAGTGAAGAAACACTCCATTAACCCAAGTTAGGTGGTGCAGAAAAGTGATCACATTTATATCAATATATACTTTAGGAGACAAATTAGCCTTTTATTCACTACAATCCATAAAATTCTCCAAGCACAGAACAGAAGGAATTAATCAGCAGCTCTGCACACCTCCTTGGGTCTGGAACTGCCTTTTACAAACTGAGAAAGTGTGAGAAACTCTTTCCAGTGCAGTGTGAAAGTCCTATTTGAAAATCATGATAGCTGAGCTAGGTAAACAGTCTCCACAGAAACACTGTGCTCATGGCTGCACTGAAAGACCACACAGCAGCCCTGTGTGGGCAGTTTCTGTACAGATGCTTTCCTATGGACAACACACTCCTCTGCAGACAGAGTGCTCTTTCATATGTCCTTTAAGTTTTCATGCCACTGTTAGTTACTGCAGTTCTACAAATAATAATTGCACTCATTTTATTTGTGTTACTTTTCCCATTACAGAAATATAGTTGAGGATAGAGTGGCAATTACAGCGTGAATAATCATGTAAAAATACACTGTATTTCCAGTACTTTCTCTCTTGCTGACAACCATAGAGTCTAATAAATCACCAAAGCTTCTTAACACATTTTGAAGCATCCCTCTACAAAGCTGTTCAATTACATACTTCCTTAGATACGTTCAGAAGAGATCCCTTAAAAAAACCTTCTTAAAGTGTATTTTTACAAAATGCATTTATGTAGTGTGTGAACAGCATCTGCATCCTCTAGCAGAACACAGTATTTGTCATTGAACTGATATTAAGAAAAAAGCTCTACAACACACTGCAGACAGATTTTCAGAAGGGTTTAGCTCCAAGTATCTAGATCAGCTCCAGGTAGCTCAGGGTAACCAGCTCACAGTGCTGTGCCCAAGTTAAAAGAATTTAGGTTCAGGATTTTTCATAACTTCTAAAAAACCTGCAAAAATTACAAGGGTAGGTAGCTTGAATCCCCCTCATGCTCAATACCAGCATATTGAAAAAGGCATGCTCAGCTTTTCTCAGCAAGGTTTGCCATACAAACACACACTCAACAAGCAGGCAGCTTGAGTCACTGCATGGCTGCAGATGAAGTAATGTGCCTTAAACAAAGCTGCAGTTCAGAATACCAAATCCATTATTTACTTTAAAGAACAAGATGGTAAATTTTGATCTTCTGCTTTAAGTCTAGATGGTTCACATAAATGACCTAGAGGCAGGTGTACTTTCTGAGCTAAGAGCATCCACAAAAGATCTCTATTTGACTTCAGATATATTTGTACTCACTGGTAAAAATATGAACAGATTTAGATGTTGGGAAGAATGCAGTTCAGCTGGTCCATGAGAGAGTAAATGAGAAGATCTTGAATTTGGTGCAGATTAGAAAGTATTATCTTAAAATCCTAACTTTGCAATTTTTCTTGTGTTTCTCAATCAGAATGAAGGCATAAGATTCAATGTCCCATTTAAAGTCTCTCTTACATATAAATCACAATGTGTTCATTAGCTAAAAAGAATTGATCTTCAGATAGGTTTCATTTAAAATAAGGCAGTGCTGAACTATGAAACCACTACTGTGTTACATGAGTTATAAAGCCAATGTAGTTTGTTTTTTGATAAATTTGTATTCTGTGTTCATTACAACTTCCCATCATGATGCCATCAAAATATTCTTCCAGTCTTTCTCATTGCTTCCTGTACTTCCTTCCAATATCTTCAGCTCCCCTCTATATCTCAGATGCCTTCCCTCCACCTTGTAATTCTAGAATTTGTACATAATTCTAGTCATTTGTACATCACTTGTACACCCTCTGCTTGCCTTTTTCCAGCTTGCTGCCGAGACCACAGTAGGAGAATGGGTTGACTCATTCAAATCCTGCCAAAGAGAGTAGGAGGCTTCTCAGTTCTCCTTCATTTGCTGTCAAGAGACACATTAGTAGTGGCCATCCTCAGTGTCCTCACAGTAACTTTGAGACTTAATAACTGGCAGACAAACCCACTGCCAGCTTCATTTGAAATCAGGCAATTAATTAAAAATATATCAGACGGAGACCAACCCTTCATACAAATCTTGTTTTCTTGGAAAATATGCTAAGAAAATACTACTAGAAATCCCACTAAAAATGAAAACAGGAGTAAAAAAACCAATTAAGATAGCTTTATGGATGTTTCATGTAGATGTTTTAATTAACTTGAGTATGGCATTGCTTGCACTTAGTAGAAACAAATAATTTCCCACTTCAGAAAAATAAATTAAGAAGGAGATTAAATGAGTTATGAGATGAATAAGTGATTTAGTGTGAAAACTCTAAAAACTTAACCAAAATTTCCGGCATTTCAAATGTTCTGATGTCTTCACATTTTAAAATTACTGTCTTGCAAGCTGTAGTACTTATTCAAAGAAGAGCAATTTGACATATTTCTCTTTTTAGGTTCTACACTTTGGGCCCTACAAAGGGATAATTTTTAAATTTAATTAAATGCTACTTGATTAAAAAGCTGTGTCTGTGGTTAACTGGGTGTCTGCTCTTCATTAATAGATGTCTTTGTTGTACTGCTTAGGAAACAAACATAAATACAGCATGGCAACAAACATGATACTTTTCAGATAGCTTTTTGCAAAGTTTTTGGACATTGCAAACAGAAGTTGTGAGTTAGAGTACCATGACCTCATTAATTAAATTAAACCTTCCTTAAAAGATGAGTGTAGTAAAAATAGAGATGTTTAAAGTCTAAGTGCTTAAATATATGGGGTGAAATGTTGCTATATACAAAGAGGGATCATTATCCAGAGGTCAACCCTAGAAACTCCCCCAAAATAACTCTTAAGAAACAGGAAATTAATGGTACACTATTTTAAGGAAAACAGGGAAAGAGTCTAAAGTGTTTATGCTCTTTCAGTGTCTGTTCAGGAAGCATGATTAAGCAGTGATTAAATTCAGAAAAAAAAAAAGTTTTTATACACACAGTATTCAACACAGTATGGTATTCCACAAACACATTATTAATCTAAAACAGTCTAAACCTTCTCAAATGCAGTCTCAACTGCAAAGTGTTGTGCTGTTCAGTGTAACCAAACCCTAGTTCCTTAGTTCCTCCAGATCAGAGACCATACCAGAGCACAGCATTGCTACTTTCTGGCCTCATGCCCAATTCTTGTTTCACCTGTGAAATGAGGTGGTGGAGAAGGTCAGGCCTGGCTGGATTTCATTGCAGTGTAATGCTGAGAAATAGCTGGGGATTCTGGGTCCTGAATTTCAGATTGACTCAGTGGTCCACTGGCCAATGCGACTGTAATGTGTTGCTACATAGCAGAGTGTAATTTAAGGTCCAAGATCACAGATACAGTTCTCAGCTCTGTAGATCTTGAGTAACTACAGATTGTCCTAACAAATTAAAGCTAATTTTAACTAGTTGATTTGCATTTATCCAGCAGTGTAGCCTGCCAATTTTCTAGGTTACTAGTTCATTAATTCACTAATTTAGCACAGAGTAACCACAGGTCCCCAATAACAGGCTACTGCTCTAGTACCCAGACTAGCTCATTCTATTAGAGCTAAGATAGACCTGCTTATGCAAGTTACACCTGGATCTTTGCAGTGGGCATTTAAAAAAATACAGAAAGGCATGTTGTTCCTGACAACAAAAACCTAAAATTACTGTGATGAAACTCTGAAGCATTTCTTCTCCGAGAGAGGAAGAGTTAAGAGTTACACAAGGCCAGTGATGTCCAAAAATAGGGTAGGAGAGGAAGCATGGCTTATACTTTTATACCTTGCAATCTCTTCCTGAGAAAGTCATACTAGGAAATGTTCTTGAAGTCCCCTGAGTCTAGTCTTATCTGCCTAGCTAAGTGAATAAATTAAAGTCATTTGGTATCTATCCCACCTGTTTCACAGAATGAACATCAATTGCAGCATGTGCACTGTGATGCTATTCTGTGGCCTTGCACACTTCAAGACAACTTCTATTTTTGTCTGTCTGCTTACTCGTTTTCCATGAGGGACCATACAGCAGTTTAAGTCCCTGTTTTCACATAGCTTTCTCATTTTCTGTACAACTATTTCATTCAAGCAATTAAAAAAGAGACTTCTGGTACAGCTGTGCCTGGGCATGCTGTGAGCCAGCTGGAGACTTGCAAAGCCAGTCTCTTGCACTGTGCAAGAGCACTTGCACAGTGGTCCTCTAGGGTGAGCACAGGAAAAAAGATAATTCAGTGGCAAAACCCTTACAGATAAACACTTTTTGTAAGTCTGATAATACAATAATCAAGCAGGGAGTCATTCAATACCAGAAAAAGAAAATAAAGAACATCTGCATGTCCGTTCACATTGGACAGCTTTTGAGGCAGAACAGATTGTATCAGATTTTGGACTGGGGTAAAAAGGGCTGTACTGTAAGAAATTCCTGCAGCAGAGGTAGTGGAGTAGTAACTGAGATGTGGAGCAGGTCTCAAAAACAAACACATGGACAGAGATGATGACATTACCTAAGGACAGACTCACACAGAAACTGATAACAGCCACTGCATAAAACTGATAGAATTACAGCATCACCACAATATAACCTGTGCAGGTATTAATTAGTATGGAGGATAGTAGATGATGTAGTATGACTGTTCCTTTGGCTAAGGACAGGAGTTGTAACTTCTGTCTCCTTTTTCCCCTTGGGACCCTTATTCTATTGGGTATGTGCACATAGAATCCAATCTAAATTCCAACTGGTGAAAATTTACCTATGCAATTAACAATTTTCTCTAGGCATGGTTTAACTGGTAACTATTAATCTTACTGAAAACTGGGATTAGATGCATAGTGAGAAGCAAGTGCATACCTTTTTATCTATACCTGAGTTTTGTGAGTGTCACACAAGTACTAGCATTAAAGCACTGTTCCAGGGAGTACCCACACTAAATCCCACTTATGTTAACCGAAAAAATAATTTTGTATTTGCTGTGTTTGGTCTCTTGTCTCTTTTAGTTCACAGGATGCCTTCCAGCCAAAAAGATAAGAATCAGATTTATTTTTAGCTAGCCTTAGCATTGTTCAGGATCCTTTTAATGTTCAACTATGTATTTTCCCTGTTCTTGCTTGATGAGTCTTACAAATGACTGAAATATAAGGAAAATCACAGTGGTCAGTGAAATTGTTGGAGAGAACTTCCTATATCTGTTCTACAGCTCACTATCTCTCTCCATTCAGTAGTTGGCTAATTGGCTAATTACCTGCTAGACTAAAATGATCTTCTACCAGATACTGGGAAAACTTGTTTCCTCTTCCAGTCTGGGATCTCCAACTGATTAATATATTCTCATGGCACTGCTGTTTGAAACCTTAACTGGTAAATATCCTTTTTATCTGACAGCTCCCATCCCTCAGCAAGGGCCTCCCTAACCATCAGAGTCTCTGTGTAAGAATGCATTAATATGAAATACTATAGGCTCTGTACACTGGCAGTATGGGATACAGCTGTTTTTGAACAGAAAAAAAGAAATGAAATGAAAGCACAGTAAGCACATAAAATATTAATTTAATGTTCAGCATAATACAAAGTGTTACAGGGTGACACATTTTTTTTCTTTCTTCTCTCTGTGGGCCAAATCAGATACACATTTGGTGAAAAGGATGCCTATCCAACAACAATTTAAAAACCCCAACAAAACAAAACCAGCAAAGATTCAAGGATAACTTGCTGCAAATAAACCTTGGACATGGGCCTAATGTGCATCTTGAGTTTTGAAAAGGGAGATGCGAAATAATTGCCAATAGTTTAGAGAACAACTGGAAAGTTAGAATACATATTACAAAATCAAGAATAGTTTCTTGAGTTGCTCTTTCCCCTCATATCCAATAAGATTTAGCACTCATGTTTCTATACAGGGAACATGTATTTCCCATAATCAGTTTCTTCAGCTGGCTAGGCAATTTAAAGAGTAATAGCTGATAATTTACTCCAAAAATGAAAGACTATTTGGACATATGTAATTCTTTTATATGAGGACCACGCTAACCCTAGAGAAAAGGATAATAGTATGCTGGCAATGAAGACTTTCATTGTAACTGAGATTGATTTCACTGCAAATAAGATTTGTGCATACTTTTTTATTTGCAGGTAAATTCCCAGTACTATTTCATACAGTACTTTGGTTTGTAACAAAATTCTTAATCCCGAACTATGGGGAAAAATTCTGAACTTTTGGGGAAAAGAAAGGACAAGGAGCCTTATTCAAAAATTTGATCAGGGTAGGCAAAGATCATAGTCTCTTAGAATTGTTTAGATTGGAAAACACCTTTAAGATCATCAAGTCCAACCACTGTTTTTATAACCAGAATAGTCTTAGATAAATTGGTGAGTACAATAAACCATAAATATCATCATATTTCTGCATGGAATTCAACCACAGTTCAAAGGAAGAGACAGAAAAGGCACTCAGTTCTCCTGAGTTTTCAATAGTAAGAGGCATGCTGTGAATGTATTGAGTTTGCAGTAACATTTCTTGTTTCTGTTCCCATATAAATGATCCACTGCGCTGTTCCACTGAATGCAAATAGTGCCAAGCATATGGGTAAACATGTTGATTTGGATATATCCTACCATCAACTAATCAGATACACATTCTATCACAATTTTGCAACTGGTTCTTGCCATTCTGCTTTTTCTGCAGTTTTCTACAATTTTGTGCTTACTTTAAGAATAATGCATAAGTTAGGACAAAGGAGAAGGTTTTGGGAAACAGACTTATATTCCTATTGCAACTAGTGTTTGAGGAAAATAAAACCCCTTATTTTTAAAACAAGTTAAAGTCAGGTACATGAATAAAGAAGAAATTTTTGTCCGACACTGGATTTCTTCCTCACTAGAAACTGAAATAGCTTTAGTAATAAATAATTATTATTAAATAATCCTAATCTAATGATGCTTTAGTTCTGTGGTTTATCTGTACCAGGGCAGCCCAGCTAGTAAGGCACTTAGTGTTCTGGAAAATGGGTAAAATCTTCATGGCTTAGAAGTTACTGAAAATAGACAGATTATTGTGTGAATATATTCTCACAGTGTAGTGATTTGAAAGGCCTGACTTTAGTAAGCAGTGCAATGAAGACATACTCTTTGGTAACAACATTTACATTCTTAATGTTTATTATAACAGTTTGCAGCTCTGAAGGCAAAAGCATGTGAATACTTCCTACCACAGTCATTTGTGTTACTACAATGAATGGCAAAGTGGGCGTAAAACAAGATTAAATCAAACCCAAAAAATCAAGCCCACGGAATTAATTTCTAAGAAACAATGCACAAGGCCCAATTGCAGCAGATTAATTCTTTGTGCCTTGAATGAATATAGCTGACTATTTGTAATATTTTCACTGTGATTTCATGTTACACATCTTATAGTAGGAGAACAAGGAATTTTGCATGCCTACAGGTGGATAATCAGTCTTTCTTCAGTGTTTTGAAAATAACAAGGTTCATTCATAAGTGTTCTTTGTGAAGGCTAACAAGGTTGGCTAACAAGTTAAGCTATTTCTGCTTTTATTTTAACAATTAGCTGTAAGATTTTCTGCTTTTGTAAAAATTCCTGCTGCTGTTTTATGTGGTGTAGATATATTATAGACCTATCCAGACAGAATGAAACTGAATGGCTAGTTCATACCAGTTATGAAGCAGGCTGGCAGTGCCTAGGATTATAGCTGGCTGACACTTCACTTTGTAAGATCCAGTTACTGTTACCTTTGTAAAACTTTAATCATACGGAATGAAATATCCCATGCTGAGTAATGAAATAATTAATACTTTTAAAAGAATGCTGTTTTGATAATATGAAAAGAGTCCTGAGCCACTTCTCGGAAATGCCCCTCTAGCCCAGTAGTTCCTTGGATTCAGTATGTAGTCAAAACTAATTAAGCAAAAGAGGCAATGTTCTGTGCATTAATGGCAAACAATAGTATACTGAAAACTGTAGCTGCTAATGCACGTTGCCAGTGTAACTGAACCATCCTTTACCAAATGGCTGCTTCCTATGAAACAGGACAAGTCTGCTGTCAAGATGAAGCTCTGGGACTGTACCCAGACAAACTTGTTTGGCTAGTGCTTCTTTACTGGGCATTCCCCTCAGAGAAGTTTATTTCAGAATGCATTGTCATCTGAAAGTTTGGAAAAGAGCACTGGTCCTCACTGAGCAGCAGTGGGATAATGGCTGTTAATGTCCCAGAAGGGTTTTGGCGAGGGAGTTGTAGCAATGTCACACTGCAGGATGTGTGAAGAAAGGACGTTTGGGGTATTACTGACATAACATGGCATCATCCTACTAGTCAGCTGGTGTCTGATTTTTCTGAAGGCTGTGAAAACATCTTGTATCAAGTAAAAGTACAGGGGAGGTTACAGAAAAGAAAGAAGCTTTATTCTTCCAGAGAAAATGAGACCATTGCTTCCTCTTACATTACGCTTATGGTTTGTCCCTTATTGTTTTCATTGTGACTATTGTTTGTGTAGTCCAAGTCAAGAGCAAGGGAAACAGGGTAAGTCCTGCATCTGATTTCTAATGGATTCTCATCTCACTGGTTGGCAATCCCTACCTTTGAGTAGGAGGCTGAGATTTCATAGAAAGAGGCCTTATTTAATATCAAAGATATGTTATTGAAATCCTTAGGAAAATCTACTTAAGACAAATTATGAGACTTTGTAATACAGCATTTTGTGCATGTTGGAGACATGTGAGTGTTTAATAATTAAGTTTGACAATATTCCATGCTGACTTAGCAGATGAATCTCTCACATGCATGACCAGACTGCATAGCTGCCAATCAGAAAGAAATAGTAGGACTGAATCAAAAACACCACTGCAGCACTGCTGAGAAACTTTTGCTATAATTGCTTGTGTTGAGGTTGAACAGAGAACTGAGAACAGCTGCTAATCTTTCAGTGATCCTTTCTTCCCTTGCTGACCTCTAATCAGCATGAAGGAAGAAACCATCCAATTTAAACAGAATAAAAAAAAAAGACAATATATTTGAAAAATGAAATGATGCAGGTCAAGATAAGGGCAAGCTGAGTAAGGAGCTGGGAACAAGGAGTGAAGTCTAATGAAATTTAAGACGAGGACCCAGGAAAATGGAGGAAGTTTAACTGAAGGGGTGTTTGGGAGCCTGCTGGAAGTAGAGGGGGAAGCTAGAATGAGTCATTCTGAAAATCTGAGTGCTTCAACACTAGAAGAAATACTTTCATTAAAATATTGCCAGAGTTTGTTTTAATTCTGTTTCAGATCTGAGTTAAGTCATGCCAGTTCATGCCCTATTTTAGACAGTATTCAATACATATCTGGGTTGATGCAGCTATTTCTGGGCATAGGTTAGTCTTTAATTTCACGTCAAATTGGTGTTAAACCGGTCTGCTTTGTCCTTTATGTCTTTCTTCTTTTAGTAGTAATCCAAATTAACTTGATAAACAAGAGTTCTCTATAATGCAAACTCTGTGTAGCTGGCATGCACTGTACCATTTTATAGATGAAGAAAATTAGTCAGGTGAGTCATGTAATTTGCTTTAGGAAGGGCACAATGAATCAGTGAATGAGCCAGAATCTAAACTGAGGAATTTCTGACCTCCTGGTTTTTTTTGGAAATCCCAACTCATGTTTCCTGCTATTTTTTCTCATTACACTACCGAGATAACAGCCTACTTTTCTTGTTTAACTTGTGCAATGCTCCTATTAATGTTAACTGGTTACACTTAGGCACTGATGAGCCAATAGTCTTGACCTTACAAGAAACTCAGCTACTTAGTTACTGTTGCTTAATCCTTCCTATCTGGAAGTTTGTTGTCTGTGTTGCTCAAAAAGAACTGAGAATTGTCCTCTTTGCTTTGTTTACATACTAGAGGAGGAAAAAAATCCACTTTGGTAGACAGAAAATTCTTCAAGTGAGCAAGAGAAGGACAGACTCATTGTTTGTATGCCTACTTGGGTGTGTCATACTTAAAGAAATTCAGAATGGGGGTGGGAACTGAAGGAACAAGAGACAACAATGAAAGGCGAGAGGCTGAGAAGGCTGGACTTGCATATTAATGACAGCTTGCCTGTAACTGGGAATTTCCTTTCACTACATTTTTCTTTTTCCTTTTTCCACCACTTAGTGTTTTGTTGGCTTTTTTCTTCCTCTGCTTTATGTGTTATTTCATGTTTGTTCCATTCTGTGCAAAAGCAGTGTGAAATTGGCTCATATCCTGATTTATGAGAAGTGCAGAAATAAGGATATGAGTCCATGCTACTATAGAGTGGAAAAGCAGTGCTAAAAGGAAGTAGTACAAAAATCAGGGCAATATTTCAAACATCTCTCTGCTGAAGGAAGAATTTTAAGTTATTCTCAGATGGATGACAGTATAATGTTTACAGGACTGCTGCTAGGTAACTTCTTATTCTGTACAAAAGGAAAAGTTAGTCTTCATATGTAAGGGAATATTTCAAAGCTAGGTCAAAAGGAAACAAACCAAACATCTGTGGCTATCAGGTCCAAACTGTATTATAAACAGGCAAAAATACCATTCCATAATTTGATACTTAATTCTTCTTCTTCCTGATGTTTGCACCTCAGATCACCTAAATCTGCTGTTGTCCCTCCCTTCTGCATAGGTCGTATCACCTGAACCTCACAGTGCCTTCCTCCTGAGTGAATGAGCTCTATGGTAATCCCTGCAACAAAACATACACTTGTTCCCATGAACTGTTCAGAGAGAGACAGAGAGATACATTCTGGCTCAGTCCACCTTTATGTTGTACACTGATTTTGCAAATGCTGCCTTTTACTCTTTAGTCTGCCTTCTGTCTTGGATCATCATTTCCTCTTGAAAAAGATGTATATTTAAGTAAAGATGGAAAATTTTCCTGAAATGAGTGGATTCAAATAAACAGGGTAAACTCTTTCTTAACAAGACCATAAAAAAATTATTCTTGTAATTTTTTATAGTTTCATTTATTATTTGTGTTCTCAGGGAATTGTTCTCTTGAGTCAGAGGAACAGGGTGGGGGTTTGTTGGTTTTTATTTTTTAATTTTCTGAAATGTTTAGCCTTTACTGACCTTAATTTACTGTCCAGTAAGTTAATTGCACATGGTAATCCCCTATACATACACAGAGTCTCTGTGATTTTTTTGCACTTCTGCATGATCATCCTCTGAGTGACACTTGGCAGAGTAGGGGAGGAAGAAAACAGCAAAGCCCTGATAACATACAGTCCCAAAATACTTTTCCACTGGAACTGAATGAAATTGTGTGTGTAGTATACACCCACCTGGTCCTAACAATTCCTTTCTCTGTGTGCTGACAGATTGTTCCCTTGCCCTGATTATGTTGCTGACATTATGCTCGTGAGGGAAATTCCTTCCTGACTCCAGATCTGGTGGATTTATAATCCTGTTGATGTAAGCAAAGCTCCATGTACTTACCTAAGACCCAATTGTCCAATCAGTTCTATATATAAAATTCCTATTAAAGTAAATAGAATGGCACACAAGTTGCTAGACAAGATGATCAGGACCCTGGTATGGTGTCTGCTCCAGAACCATAGCTACAACATAATGTTAATGCAGCACTGCCCTGACAAGAAAAAAAAAAGTCTTACTGTTTTCTCTATCATCAGCTGCTTTTCTCTCTCATTCCCTACATAGGAACAAGTATTCAAGCAGGCCCACAGTTTAACCAGTGAGGCTAAACTTAGCTTGGAAATAATGAGTAAAAGCATAGTCTGCTTTCTTAACATTCAGCTATTATTAATTTTCACGCACCTAACCTTTCTCAGCAGAAAGCCTTCAAAACTTCAATAAAAATTACCTGTTACCTAACCTGTCACACTGAACCAAAAGATTAACTTCAGTAAGGGAGAAATGTAACCTACCAGCATTGCATATTACTGGGAACAGTTTATGCTGGAAATGTTTATTTCCTGTACACTTTTACGATGGAGGACGGGACACAGAAAATATTTTGATTTAGAAATGCAGCTGGGGTGCCTCATGAGAGCTGTAGTTTAGAAACTTCATGGTCCTATTGTTTTCTGTTCACCAGGCTCTCTAGTCAGACAAAAAACCATTATTCACTGTAGTGCCTCCTTTTTGGGGTTGTCTAGCTTTATGTTTCTGTGGCTCTACCCTCCTAAGCTGAACTAACCTGACCTAGGGATTCAATTTTCTGTCTAGATGAAATCTCAATGATCCAATTACTTAACACCAGCCATTACTGCTAGTTCCCTTCACTCTCATAATGCCTTGACTGCACCTGCTTTTAGGATCGTCATCCCTATGGATTCTTTGTTTTGCCATTTAGGGAGGCGGTTCTGCCTCAAAATTGAAAGACTATCCCCCATTATCTTCAGTTACTATGCCTTGGAATTCCAGTGCCACGTGAAGATAAGCCACACAAGCCTCACACTTAGACTGGAGCTTTGCATATGACCCAGATCATATCTGGCTCCAGGCATTAAGATATAGATGGCACAAAATTTCAGTCAAAACACTGTGAAACACTGAGCCAGGCTGCGCACAGCTCAAGAAGGGACAGTGTTCAGTGGGTCATTACTATGCCAGACCTGAGTAGTATCTGGTACCATGGGCAACAGGATGCCGGTGGCAGGAAAATACCAATTGCGATGAGTTGTCCGTCGTGATACTCAAACAACTTAGTGACAATCAGAGTTACGGAAATCTAATTTCCCTGGATTTCACCACGAGGTTAATTGGTTCTGGCATCTCACCCCACACAGGTTTCGGGACAAGCTGAAGCTGATCTCGCCCCAGCTACTGCCATGGAGAGAGCCTGACGCTTCTCTGCCCCTTGCCACAGCTCCCACCGTGGCACAGCAACAAGACGGATCGCTCCGCTACTCCGACCACAGCCCGAAACCTGGCAAAAATCAATTCTCACTTGGCTCGACAACTCGGCAAAACCCCACCTCGGCGGCGTCCGCGGGGCCGCTCCCGCCTCA
>VWYI01015658.1:59406-145947 GCA_013399455.1 Anthoscopus minutus
GATGAACTCGCGCAAAGGTACCGCGCTGTGCCTGCCGGGCGGGAGCGGGGGGGGGGGCTGCGCGGCCACCGCCGCCGCCGCTGCTCACGCCGGCTCCCGGCTGTTCTCTTCTCCCGGCAGTGCTGGCCCTGCAGGCCCGCAGGCGGCGGCCCAAGCAGTCCGCGGCGGCAGGCAGGAGGGACAAGCACTCGGCGCCCCACAAAAAGTGAGTACGGGGACCCCCGACCCGCCGGGACGGAGCCTCTCCCCGTGACCCCTCTGTTGTCCGTGCGTCCGTCGCGCGTCGCTCCCGGTGCCCGAAACTCCGCGGGCCGTCCTGGCTGCCCGGTCCCGCCGCCCGTGGGACACGGAGGCTCCCCGGCAGGGCACAGCACCCGCCCGGAGCGGGCCCTGCCACGGGGAATGTGTTCACGGCCGCTCGGGGACCGGCCTCAGCCCGGGGGCCGGGCTCGGCATCCTTCGGGCAGGGCCGCCCGGTGCCCCGTGGGAACCCGCGCCAGGCACTCCAGCCGCCGGCCCTGAGAACCCCCGGCTCGTCGGGGATCTGCCCAGCCCTCGTTTTCCTCTTGATACTCCCTCCAGTTCTCTCATCTTTGTGATCTCCTTTCCCAGTGCTTTCTGTTCCGAGGTTTCTTTCTGCATCATTGTCCCCTTTATAGGCAGTTCCTTTTCTCATCCTCCTCGGTACCATCAGACTATTTCCCCAACCCAGATATGTCTAATCGCCAACGATGCTGATACCATTAACAAAAAGTTTGCTTTGAGTGTCTGTTAATTTTACAGATAAGATCAGAAGTTGTTCTCTGTTTTCCCCTTCTTGTCTTCTAGCCCTTCATGTTCTTGTCGCTGTCCAGTTCTTTCTCATGATACTTCACTTCACTGAACTACATAGGAACATTCTTCTATCTCTGAAGTGCTCACGCTTTACTCTTTCCTAGGACAGTTTAATTTTTTGTCCTTGAAGAATTACATGCTTCTGTCACTAACTCACTTTGTTTTGTTCAGTGGGACTTTATTGTGACTCGTTAAGTTGCCAACAGGCTCTTGTCTTTGTTTTTGTTACTTGGGGATTCAATCTACCTGTTTTGTTCTTACAGGGAAATAGATCCTGGTGTCACTCATTCCCCTCCCCTCCCAGCTGGCTAGTCCTAGAACTGGGAGGCAGTATATATGGTGGATAAATGAATTTCTGGAAATGTATGTGGTGGGGAGAGATGTTGCTGTGTACTATGGCAAATGATTCAAGGGGCAAGGTCTTTTTCTTTGTGACTTCCATTGGAAGACACAGTAATATATCTCTGACCATGAAGTGTTTGGTTTGCTTTTTTTTTTCCTGGTTACAAGGAATGGGTGCTTTTTTTCCACTTTAGGATGGGTAAAAACATAGATGCTGGTGTAGTGGTGATCAGACTTCAACAGCTAACTTTTTTTTCACATCCTGTTCCACTAGTGCTGTTTCCTCCAGCATTGTGTAAAAGCTATACTACGCTTTCAGTTGTTTGAATTTGGAGTGCAATGGAAACAAATGTTCTGTTCAAGATATGCAGTAACTGATTCCCTTGTTTGCAAAACCCTTCAGTTTGTAGTGTTAAATGGATTTGTTTTTTGCCAGTTTGAAAACTGAAATAGGTTAAATTTGATTGTAGCTCTAGGTTCAGAGCTATTTCTGAAGCTTTCAGTAAAGTCTTAATCACAAGGCTGTTCATAAACATCTATTCTTAGGTGATAGAGCATTTAATACACTTGTTAGTGGAGCTAAGTGGGATGTTTTGCTGAATGAGTTTGTTAAAAGTTTGTTTTCAGAGAGACTTAATAAGCACAGAACTGGTAGCCTTTCTGTTTGCTGAAGAAACTGGCTACTGTTAAGTAGCCAGTGAAGTGCACAGTCAGGAGCTGGCCATTTGTGTGACTGAGTCTGCATTTCCAGATGCAATGCTCAAACCTCATGAATCAAGTGGTTTTGCTGTAGTTGACAAGAGCCATCTTTTCTGCTACGTATGTTTTCTCTTCAAAGCACTTTCGTGCTCTGGAGATGACCTACTCTGTTTTATGCTTACATATGAAAGCAAAACTCCTTTCAGGTTTTTAAGTCTCCTTGCAAATAGTTGAGGCCCCCAAAGTAAAACCAGTATCAGACATTTTCAATATCTCTTTTGTCCTGTTCCTAGCCTTACTTTAAATTCAACTGCTACAGCATATACTAGTGTTTTAGAAGCAGATAGTATCTGTGATGCGCATCAAATGCACAGTATCTGCAGATGAAAATGTTGATTTGAGGAATGGAGATTCTGTACCATAAGAAAATTGTGACTTAATTTTCAATTCAAAGCAGTTTTGTGGTTTTTTTGGGTTTTTGGCTTTTTTTTCCTCCCCTAGCTGTGATTCTTAAGAAAACTTTTCTCTGCCAGGTCAAAGCTTTATGGAGCAACTTCCATTGTTGCTGTTAACAATGTGCTTCAAAGGGAACTGCAGGACTCCTCTTGTAAAATTGGCTAGGAGAGTTCTATCGTATTGTAGCTTACTTGCAGGCTTTTGTTTGAAGAGCATTAAGGTGATGAGACAAAAAATTGCAGTTCTCTGAATAGCTTTTTGTCTGTTGTGACCTTATTTGCCAAAGAAGGCTGTAAGATTGGTCCTGTAGCTGCTCAGTGTTGACCCCCTAAGGAGTAGAATTGGTGGAGGTGAATCTGTGTTTTTGGGTTTTTTTTGCAATAGGGTGGGAAAAAAGAGAAAATAGAGCCTAAGTGTCTCGTACTTTGAAGAGGGAGCACTTTGTCTCCAATCAAGACTATACCTATAATTGCATGTATGTATGTATGTATGGCTTTACTTTGAAATCAAACATCCAGTCTACTGAAACAGAGAATACTACTCACTTTATATAATACTCTCTGTATTAAGGTAAGTTAGCACTTGATTTTGGTTGTAATAGGCAAATTTGCATGCAGTGTGTGCAAACTACTTATGTGTTTTTTCAGCTGGACAAATGAATAACAATAGTTGTTAGTTTGAGTCTGCTGTGATTTATTTCTCCTTAAAGTGGAGATCTGCATCAGTCTGTGAATTAGTGATTTTGACAGAAGCCCGAGTCTGTTCAGAGATACAAGTCTGTTTACTGTCCTTCACTTAGTGCTAACAGATGGCCTCAGGTACATCTACCTTTTGCATTCAGTGCAATGGTGGGCTCTTTATGTTCAGACTAGTACTGGCTTCAACTGGGGTGAACTTCTACCGTGGATGTATTTTTTTGCTTGACTTTATTCCTAAATGAATATGACAAAAACCATGTGAATACCCAGTTAGAGGTGTCCTCTGTAGCACGTTAACTGCACATCTTTATCCAAAGTTAAAAGAAAGCATTTTGTCATTAAAAAAAATATCCAGATGATGGTGTGTGAACCTATGTGCTGCATATTTTTATACAAATATGTAAATCCAGATACCAGGATTGATTTTGGTTTTGTTTTTAAGCTGTACTTTACAACAGGTGATACAGACCATGTCATACTACTTTGCCGTGGTGCCAGTACATCTTTGTTGGTTAACATGGGAAGTGCCAGATTTCTGTACTGTGCACTTCCAGATGTCTAACTTCTTGAACTCACAAGTGTTGTACAGCTATCAAGGTTTAGGATATATTATATTATTATGGAATCTTAAACAAATTAAAGTCATGCGCTGCTTTTATTTTTTGGTATTTCTCTAGTGCAGTGTTTTTCAGCCTCTTTCAGTATGTTTTTTTTTTCTTAGAGGCAGCATCTATTGTAGTTCCTGTTCCCATGAGTACTGCTTGAATTTATTCTAGGCACTGACTAAATGCTATGCATGTAGCTCTTGGCCTGCCTTTCTATATGAGTGACCATAAACCCAGTCTGCAGTGGTCTTGTATCTGCCCCTCAAGTGTCATGTTTGTGAAGTTGTTGGCTGTTTTTTTTTCTTCTTGGGAATCTTCTGAAGAATGTCAGAGAAGCTAATGTTACATTTTTAAAAATTTTTTAAGAGGACAGTTAGGAAAGATTCAAAAGGATAGAACCCGAAGTGATGCCAATATGAAATGAAAGTGAATTAAGTGACCTCAGTTCCCTACTGAATAAAGAGATAGGGCTGATAAAAATGAAAATGTAACTATGTAGCAGTTGTATTCATAATTAATCTCTTCCCTTTAGTAGTAATTGCTTTTGTTGTGACTCTGCCAGACTCTTATCTTCGCAATCTAGCCTATATTTTAATAATCAATAACTAATTCTGTTCTCATTGCCTATGGGGACTTCAGGAATGGGCACTGTTTTATCAGTTTGTTTAAAAAGATAATTAAAAATATTAATACTTGAAGACAAAAAAATGGTATTTCTACTTGTCATTACAGTTCTCAGTATTTGTATCTTTAAAGTACTGTTTGTCTCATCCTTCATATATTTGAAGTGATAACCCTTGCTTTCCAGGTTTCTTAGCAAGACTTTTTTTTTCCACTTCTCTACAACCCTTATTGTTTTCTCAGTTTTCACTTTTAATCTGTTAACAGTTACAGCATATGGTAAGGGTAAGAGGGATGGTTCTCTTTGAAGTTGACAGAGCTTTGATAGAAGTCTTCTTGTGTCCACTTTCTACCCCAGTAATAAATCTTTTAAGATGAACTCTGTTTTTGGAAACTATTGTGTTTTGATGGATCTCTGATAATGTGTAGAAGATATGTGGAGGAATGGCTGGAAAATATACCGAATATAATAAAGCACATGTTACGGAACAGAATTGCAGCAGTCTGTATGTGAGTATAAGATAACCATAGAAGGACTTTTTGTATTTAGAAGAAGATATTCTGTACAAGCTTTTTGGCTGAAAAAGGTGGGCTAAATTTCAAAGTGAACCTCTGTAAAGGTGCTAGCTTTTTCTGCATTTTATGTATACTGTTTTTATTTTAGACTAGGACATATTCTGGTTTTGTCCAGCAAATTAGCTGGCAAACTTTTGACTTTTATATCAGTGTCCTCCATAATGAAGTAATGTTCGGCTAAGAAAATCTCTTTGAGTGCTAATGCTAAATGAATCTTATCTTGAGCTGCTTGGTTAAAGGCAAACTATGGAATAGACTCTGAAATAATGCTTCTTGACAGTATTGGTGCCTTACTGTTTTTCCTCAACAGAAGTCAGTCAATTAAAAGTTGATAATTTGAATGCAGGAGATTAAAAGAATCAAGGGCTTCAGTTGCCTAGAGCTATTATCAATGCTTAGTTTGCAGTTTTCTAAAATGGGAGTATTCCATCATTAGAGGTCAATTATATTTTCCTATCCCTGAGGAAAAAAATTTGCATCTCTACCCCTCCTGTTGCAGTGATAAAGGTCAGAGCAGTCCAGCAACAGTATATGTACCTTAAATTCCTTTGTTAAAATCAGTTGTTTACTACTTTTCAAATGGTATTAAAATTGTATTAGTTTTGTATTCATGTTTCTAAAGAAACCTCTCTTGGGACATATTTCTTCCCTTTGCATTGCTCTGCTTTTTCTTGTCTCATGTTTCACCCCAGTAATTCCTCTGAGTAATAATTGTATTTGCTGCTTGTTACACACCTGTATGTGATATTATTCCTTCATCATAGACTAGGATGTAGATGTTTTTAAAAAATCATTTACATCCAAGTAAGAAGTAATTAAAAGAGTGCCAGTTAAGTACAGTAGGGTACTTTACTAAAAATATAATAAATAAAGCCAACTTTTTTTTTATGGCTATTTTAATGTTTGAAAGCTAATGTTTTAAAATAAATTGTTCTTCTCTATAAATTGTGGTTTACATTTATGGTCATTACATAGTTCACATCGTACTGTTTCCAAAAAGATTATATAGAACTAAAAAATGCTCTAAGAAGGAGGTAGGAAAGGTAACTGAGGATATCGGGCAGTTTACTTTATGACTAGTACATTTCAGATATTAAAAGGTGATTAAGGAGCATTCTGATATGCCTAAAAATAATTTCAGGAATAGAAGGGGAAGACGAAATAACTTACCTTTATTCCTTACAAAGCAATGGTATTCAAAGAATGACTTCAGTGAAAAAAACCCCAACCCAACTTCTTTTTGTACTGTACAAGAGACAGAATGTGGCTTTGCAATATGCCATAGAGTCCAACTTACAGGTGAGTTTAAGAAGGATAAGACTGGTAACTGGAACCATCAGTAGTTTTTAAGAATGCCATTGTCAGTGCAGTGTGATTTTCCAAGCCTTTGTTTGCTGAAGACCTGCCAAACAAATTTGTCGTGATACAGAGTTATCCACCTGTATACTCGTCTCTAAGCAGGTGTTTCTGGCACCCACTGCTATAATACTGGCCTAGGTATGTGACCTAAATTAGTGTGGCAGCCCATAGATTTTCAAGGCCACCTCTGTGGATATTATTCACAAGCCTGAGAGGATCTCTGAGCCTGGATCCAAACAGGGTGATCTAATGTGTGGCACTTCTGTACCTGGCTCAGGAGCCAGGAAAAGGAGCCATGAAACTGGAGTTAGCTCCTAAATCCTAGTGCACAGTGAATCAGTAGAGATGTGTTTGAACTTTCATGCCCAGGAACAGGAAGGTTATGATGATAGGGAGAGGAGGCTTTCCAGGGAGTAAAAAATACTGAAGGAATGGGCATACTTGAAATGCTACTTTCCTGTAGGCTGTGATGCCATCTGCAGGTCTGAGTTTGATGCCAAAATGAGCCTGGGGTTGCTTTAATGTGAATCTAAGAATTCAGATTATTTCCTTAGTTGCTCAGTGAATGAGTAGCTTTAAAATAAAGTTTCAGTTCTCATGCTTATGTGATAGTTCAGTAGTTAGCTCACCTGTGAAGTAAGAGGTAAAACATCTGAGGAATTTCAAGCTTCTTACTTCAACCTGCCATGTGCAAGTGTCAATCATAAGATTATAGGCCATGCTAGGGATAGCTGGTAACTTTGCAACCCTTCTGCAGAATAATCAAGAGCAACAGACTGATGGAGTTGGGAGTGATTAAAAGGGAAGCATTGCAATCAAGTTTCACTAATACACAGGTATCAGCATGCTGCTTGACTGCTGCCAGATAACTCTGAGTTACAAAACAAACACACGGTGGGTTGGTTAGAATGAGGTCGTATGGGTCATTAAATAATTTTTCTTTATAGTGCAGCAGTCACAATTCAGCATTTTTATGAAAGAGGGAGCCCTGAGGAGATCAGAGGCTTAAGCTTTCTTTCAAGTTCCCTTTCCTGGTGTCAGAAGGCACAGTATGACAGATCGCTTTTGCCAGGATCTGTTCCCGGGTGAATGTTGTAAAGTGTCAGGGAAACCTGGATACAATGAGGAGCTTCATGATGCTATTAGGAGTTCTGGCTCAAAAGAATAAAAATCATCTTCAGGGATAATAGTAGCTGAAAAAGCATTCAACTTTTTTTTTTAAGGTAGTCTATTGCTCGGGATGACCTGTTTTGTGTATTAGTAACACGGTGTCTCAGCACATGTTGGTGTCCAAGTCCATGATGCTGATCCCTACATCTAATCAAATTCCACTCAAATACTCTTAGAGCATTGCCTCTTTTTACAGTTAGAGATTTTAGTGTTTGTTTGTTTCCCAGAAATGTTTTCTAAATACTTGTAGAACTTGTAAGTTGGATTGTGCCAATAGTGTTGAGAAGATGATACACAGGGATTTTGGTAGTTGCTTCCACGCTGTGCATTTCATAAAGATGCTCTTTAATCAGGAATGAGCAGTGCTGGGAATTGGAAACTCTGTGGTGAACTCAGCAATGCTGTGGTGGGCAGATTTAATTTGGGCACACCAGCCAGTCAAGTCTTTTGGAGAAGCTGGATATGAGAACACAATATGTGAATCTCAGGTGGACTTAAAATATGAGATAAAGCTATAAAGAACTGTGCTGAGGCTACTGCTATATTTTAGATGACCAGATACCTGTTACATAACTACTTTGGTGTTTAGTATGGATCAGTTACTTTTAAGTGCTGCATTCTCACTGCAAATTTAAAAAAGATGTTGAAACTATTTATTCCAATAGACAATACCTATTTTTCTTAATTTTTCTAAAACAAGTGTTATTGCAAATTGGTTAGTTTATCTAAAAACGTTGCAACAAAATTTGACAAATATTTTACATACTTTATAAGAAACATGGCGCAGGAAATAAAATTATTTATCCCGTTCTTATAATTGTAAAGTATACTTGTATTTTTTAATCTTTATTTCTGAAGCCAGAAAATCAGTTTCATGTAATGAGAATATTTGTCTTGGGAATAAAGATGTTACTCTTTTAAAATAATCATTTTGATCTAATTTTTCCAGACTGACTCTTAGTAGCTTGTGTCTCACAGGGTGCCATATCTTGTCCTAATTGCAGCATTGTGAAAACTTGAGATAAAGTTTAAGTAGATCAGACACCCTTCTCTTCTACTTGTAGCTTCTCTGTACCTTCTCTGCAGGAGCTGCTTGTTTTAATCCTTGACTTGTGCTTTGCTATGCCAGCGAAAACAGAAAATTTTTAACAGCTGCAGCTAAAAGGAACATTAAAATAAACTACAGCTAATACATATATTGAAGCAAAACCACAGATTTATTTTGAAAGTTTTGCTGTTTTCATTATAGGTTTTTCTATACATCAGTGTGTGGGATCACTGTATGTATCAGTGTCTGGTGAGCGGAATTAATTTCATAGTTAAAATTCTAGGCCTTTCTTAATGGATTTGCCTGACATTCTGCCTTTTCAAATGATGAAAAAGGAACATGGTAACTTGGGGGCTATACATGTAAAAAACTCTTCTAATTGTGCTGCAATCTGAATTAAACAATTTGACATACTTGCATTGTTATGCTCCTTTCCCACTTTAAAACAATCAAAATTTCAGGTAAGTATGTCAAGTAGTAAAGCCACTTTAAAAATAAAACTATGAAACTGTGAAAGGTCCTTTTATGATGGTTTTAACACCAGAAAGTGTCAGCAAATAATTTTCTTTGCATAGATTACTAAAAAAGATGCACAGATTGCTAAAAGTCACTTTATCTGATTTCTTCAAGTGGGAATTTTAATGGAAGACATGCATTTAAGTAGAAGAATTTGACTGTAATTTTAAATCAGAAAGTGGCATTATATGTATGTTGACAGTGTCTCTCTTAAATCTATACAGTAAGTGTTTAATTATGGCAGAAATAGTAAAAATAATGCAAGAGTTAGCAAAAACCTAAAAAAGCAAACCAGACCTCATGGGACCTCTGTGAATTGTTTCTTAACACCAGGTCCTGATGGGCAAAGTGCAGAGAGCATGCTTGTCCTGTTGGTTTATTCAGAATATTTTTAAGACATAGTGATGTTAATATTCAAGGGCGATGGAACTGAATATATGCCAGCTTCTTCCTAATTACAGTTCACACCCCGAGGTTTTAAGTTGAATTGAAACTGTGCATGGTTTAAATTACTGTGTTAAACTTTGAACTGTGATGCTGGCATGTTTGACATAGCAGTGATTGCTGCAAAGCAGTAATATCCAGTGATAAAAATCTTAATTCTCAGCGTCTG
The DNA here is from genome assembly GCA_013399455.1 of Anthoscopus minutus. Taxonomy (NCBI): domain Eukaryota; kingdom Metazoa; phylum Chordata; class Aves; order Passeriformes; family Paridae; genus Anthoscopus; species Anthoscopus minutus. Next base: position 68,944 of record VWYI01015658.1, read on the forward strand.
GTTTTCAAACAGTTTCTCAGATTTTGTTCTGTAGTGATATTTCAATGTCGATGCCATGAAAGTTACATTGGTAATAAAGCAGCTACTTTACAATAATACTGCAGAGGTAAGCAAAATATTTTATTGCCTTTCAATGCTTGTATCCTTAAAAATTTTTTTTCTCCACAATTTGTGTCAATTCTGCCAGTATTTTATTTTTTAGAAAATATGTTATACTTCCTATTTCATGGTCGATTTGCATTGGTATAGATAATAAGTAATAGTTATATATGTGCACGTACATAAAATATTGCCTTGATGTAAGAAATTTAATTTGAGAGGCTTTAAATATCATTTAAACTCAGTAGATAAAGTCCCTTTAGTCTCATAGCAGAGATGAAGTGTGTAATCTCTTGGTGTTCCAGGAGAGGCTGAAAACCAGAAAGTAGAAAAATCAGTCCCCTCTCACTTCTTCGCCTAGTATTATCACCTTTTTTCTTGGGTTTGCTTCTTGTGGTGTTCTCATCAATGTATGACAGTTATAAACAAGTGAAATGAAAAGGAGAAAGCTGCCTTGTTTATAAGATGATATAGTTTCCTTCAAACTGAATTATTGTAGATCACGTGGAAATAAAAGCTCATCAAGAGCTAAATGCATATTCACCCCATTTCACAGGATAAAATTTAATTTTTGCTTTTATCAGCAGCAGTGGAAAGCAGCAAAAGCCATATTTGCTGCCAGTAAATGGAATACACCTAGATTATGAGAATAAAGAGAGAATGAAGAGAATATGAGAATAAGTCAGTGAGTGTATAGTGACAGATATCTGATATACATGAATATAAAGGGGAGGTGTTTGGAGAAGGGAAATAGGAGACAGGGCAGAGTCAGAGTAAGGGGACTGCTACTTCAGCAGAAGATGGAAACACTGATGGACAATGTAAGGTTTCACTCATGGGGAAAAAGTGTGCATATGCTCCAATTAATGTGAGCAGGCACCCAAAATGCTCTAACAAGTCTGTGAAAATTGGAAATGGAGACCTATTGAGGTGAAGAGAGTGTGTTGGTATGTATAAATAAAATGGCTTGCTATTTCCCCTCCAAGTAACATATTCTCTTATTTACAGGATGATAAATTAATTCTGAACTCACTCTTTATGGAGGCTGGGAAGGAGGGAGTCTAATGACTATTCCAGCTTGTGCTTCCTCAGCCTGAAGTTCTTCACTACTTGTCTCCCATGTTTGCAGCATGATCCACACCCACCAGCTGCTGAGGTGTTCTATTAATACAGCTTGGACATGTATTTCTCTGCAGGTTAAACAGCTACTAATGCATCCTTCTCTATCTGTCCTTCCAAATCTTGGAGTCTCTCCTCACTGCTTTGTTGCACCCAGGTTTTAGAGAGGTTCCTAGAAAGTCTTCAAGGTCTAAGCAAATAATTATTGACAGTTGAATTACAGTGATGCTTGTATTTGTTTCCCATTGCTTACAGATAAAATGATACATACCCAAATTTTGTAGTACTTGCCTTTTCTTCGGTGCTATGCCTACCCTTCTGGGATGGATGCTTTCATTTGGGAGAAGGGAGGGATATTGCCAGTCATCAGCCACTTGGCCCTGCTGAGAGGTCTATGAGCTTGATGTTGGTGGCTTTTTACTCCTTCTTCTGAAATCCATTTGAATAATTTTTATGTGATTCTGCAGGCTGTCTGTGCTGCCTTGTAAATCCATGTTGCAATCTATATCAGGCCATCCAGATTTACTATATAATGGTGTATTTTACATCAGTTTGATGCTTGTTCTTTGTTACTTCTGTGAGTGCCTGTACTATAATAATACCATTGGCCTTCTTGGCCACCTGAGTATGCACTGGCTCATGTTCATCCACTGTCCACAAGCACCTCCAGGTCCTTTAACGCTGGGCTGCTTTCCAACACTCTGCCCCAAGCCTTGTAGCACTGCTTGAGGTTGTTGTGACCAAACTGTAGGACCTGGCATTGGTCTTGTTGTACCTCACACTGTAAAGAAGGATTAGATGGACAGACATGCAAAAATTATGTAGGTTTTTGAAGCAGCAAGGTAAAAAGAAAGTATTTTTTGTTCATTACAAGTAGAGATGTAGAAGCAGAAAGTATGAAAATTACTGCCTTGACAATCACTTTTTACTAATGCTGCGTAATAAACACCTATGCTTCCATAAGAAACTGAAGATGGCTGTAGTCTGAACAAAGAGCACGGTTATTTGAAGGACTCTGTTTTGTGTGTATGTTGTTTTGGATCACACTGAGCCTGTGTGTGCCTGGCTGGCCAGGAAGGCCAGTGGCACCTGGCTTGTATAAACAGCAGCGTGGCCAGCAGGACCAGGGCAGGGATTGTCCCCCTGCACTCAGCACTGGTGAGGCCCCATCCCCAAATCCTGTGTTTGCTCCTGGGCCCCTCACCACAAGAGGACATTGAGGGGCTGCAGCGAGTCCAGAGAAGGGCAGCAGAGCTGGGGAAGGGTCTGGAGCACAAGTCTGGGGAGGAGCAGCTGAGGAAGCTGGGAATGTTCAGCCTGGAGAAAAGGAGGCTCAGGGGTGTGCCCTCATCACACTCCACAGCTGCCTGACAGGAGGCTGTGGTGAGGTGGGGGTTGGCCTCTTGTCCCAGGGAACAGGTGTTGGGACCAGAGGAAATGGCTTCAAGTTGCACCAGGGGAGCTTAGATTGGGTATCAGGAGAAGTTTCTTCACTGAAGGGATGGTCAGATTGCCAAAGGAATGGACAGAAGTGATGGAGTTGCCACCTCTGCAAGTGTTCAAAAGGCGTGTCGATGTGGCACTTACTGACATGGTTTAGTGGTGAACATGGTGATGCTAAACTAATGGTTCCAGCTGATGATCTTAAAGGTAATTTTCCAACCAATTTTTGTGAACATAAACACAAAACCATAAATAAATCTTAGCATAAATACTAAGAACCTCTTGCCTCGTTTTTGTTTTCTCTTACAACTGAGATGCACTTGCCAGCAGAATTGTTTTGAAAGTTGTTTTTATAGTTCCCTTATATTAGGACTTGTTCTACATTTTATTTTCAGTATTTAGGGTATTCAGATCATCTTGACATAAAACATACAGCACCAGACCTATATCAAACTGAAGACCAGAGAGAAGGGAAATATGTTCCTCTTCTCTATTTTGTATTCAGGAAAGTGAAAAAAGTAAACTTTATACATAGATTTTTGTAGTGGTACTTCTCCTCTGAAATTATGTGCTTGGAGAGTTTTTCAGTATTACATTATTACATAACATAAACCTAATGATTTTATGATGCTGTTTTATTCTGGCCATAGAAATAATTTTATTTTGAGGAGTATGTATGACCTTAGGCTTAGTTCTATATGTAGTCCTTCAGGATTTCCTTTGTTTTGGGTGAAAAGCAGAATTAGATTTTTCTATACTGGTGAAAAACCATATCTGATGGGTCGTGGGAAAATTATTGTAGATGTTGATGTTCTCCTGCTGGCTTTTATTATTTAATATTGTTGAAACAAGCCACTAGGTGGCAATATCAATTAAAAAATTTCCAATACATGCAATTCAAGTTAGTTGCCATCTAAAATGGGGCACTAAGGAGTAGGTTTGGTTAAAGTGGAAACATTACAACTTGTTGTGTGCAAGATTTTCTTTATGTAGAGAGGGAGTGTTCTGCCAAAGCACTTGGTGTGGGTGATTGGTGTCTGAGGACAACTGGGTGTATTTGCTTGGATAGAGAGGAAATGTGGTTTTTCCTTTTTTGTATTTCTGCAGTAATTGTTAGACATTTGAAAAGGTGAACTATTATCATACAGCTTCCTTATGAAACTTGTTTTAACGTACCAGTTAGAATCAGTTGGGTTGTGTCAGTGTTACTTGAGAAACAAATCCTTACTCACGTGAATTGGAAGCCATTCAAACTACTTAATTTAAAATCAATGTGAACTTACTTATGGCTGTGTGTGCAATCATGAAATATTTAATTGTCTGTTGCAAGTAGACACTTATTAATAGCTGTGCTGATTATATCTTCTTTGGTGTGAGTGCTACTGTACAGCACACAGGCTGGGTTTGTATGTGAGAGAGAAGACTGAAGAGGCTTGCACAGCTAAGCACATACAGAAACCATATCTCATGTCACAGGGTTTATCTTATCAGAGCTGTCTGGTCCTTTTATTTACATATGTATGTCTTTTTTTAGCATGTTTATTGAAGATGCTTTTGCTGGTGTTCCTGCTCAAGCTCTTGTTTGTGTTATTACTTGGGGAATACATGTAATGAAATTACTGGCATGTGGTAACAGTGGCATTCCTGCTTCAGTGTGATTTTACTGGAGCTCCTGTCTACCTGCTCTATCCTGCCTGTACCACTCCACATGCATTATTGAAACATCTCTGTAGTAGGCTGTGCTCCTGTTAGGCTTTCTTCCTGGTTGCTTTAGCTTTTTGGGGTATGTTTCCAATCCTTTGTTCTGTCAGTAATGGGCATGTGAATAACCCTGCTGTGGCCCTTGGGTATTTTTGAGGAGGTAGTGCTGTCTATTGCTTTAATACTTAGTCTTTATTTTGTTAGGACTTAAAATCATTTTATCATGCAGTGGCTGATTACAGGAACTAATTTATCTTGGAGTGATTTATATTTTGTCTTTGTTCTGTTTGTGTGCTATGTATTAGGGATTTGCAGTGACTGCTTCTCAGTCCTTATGTCATGCAGTTTCTCCTCATCTATTTCTGGTGTGGTTGATACAGCACAAGCATTCCCTTCAAGTGCTGCTTTTCAAGTGGTGTTGAAAATTCTTGATTTGATGGTCTTTGTGCCCAGTAAACTCTGTCATAGATCAGACTGACTGATTGCTAGAGAGATTGTGAGTGGTGCTTCCTAAAGTCAGTGGTAGTGTTCTCATAAGTTGCTATGTCTAGTATGTCTAGGCAATTAAGGATTGTACCCTTAAGGATTAGATTTTTAAAAAAAATTTTTTTGTTTGTTTTGTTTGCTTGTTTAAATTCTTTTACAGATTTAACTTTAGTTTCTTTTCCATTTTCTTTTTCAGTTAGGTAATTACATCATACATGGTGGTATTGTTGCTCTAATGGGGTTCTCTGTGTGCACTGCCTCTGTAAGAGTAGATAGTTTAATCTTACTGTATTATCGTAGACATTTAAACACTACTGGGATAAAAGGAAAGTATTTCCAAAACTTTATATTGTGGTACGACCTATGCCTGTAGAGTGTGTTGCTGTTAAGGCTTTTATTAAGTTTAATAATTTATAGTTTATGCACTACACTCTTGGAGGCTATGTAGAAAGTGCTTCATGGTTATGGGCTGTTTTAGGCATAGGGATCAGTAAAGCCACATCAATATTGTATCTGGGATAACTGAGCGGGGAATGTAAGTGCTAAAATTCACTTAGCAGGCAAAATGAGTTGGCAAATGCTGTTAAAGGTTTTTAGACTCTGATCCAGAGTCCAATGCAGACTTTTTTGCTGTTTTGCCTCTTACTGGTATTCACTTTTGCATGTTTCTGTAGGTGAAGTATCCTAACAAGGTTATGTTTGAGGTGGCCTATGCTAATGCAAGTTAGAAACTTGCCTGTGTTATATATTGGAGTGTATTTTCCGTGATTGTGTCAATTTTGAATCCTGGTGGTGTTTCTTCTACTACAAAGAGACACTTATAATTCTCTTAGCTGTCCTTTTTCTCAGGATGTGTTTTATCCAAAAATAATGTTATGTCATTGCTGCTTTACAGTTTTTCTTCCAGGTGTGGCCTGTACTTTGCACAATGTGTCCATGCCCTCCTGGCATTCTTGTTCTGAGTGCTTTGCTTTCTGTGATGGTCTGGTATCTGTGTTACCACAGGCTTACCCTTTCTGGGTCTTTTCAAATGGGTCTCCTTTAACAGTTTACTAATACTTCTCTGTGATTTTCTACCTTAGTGTTGCTCCCTTGCATCTTTAGGCAGCTCCTGGTTCTGTAGGAACAAGGACAACCATGAAACAACCTGAATAATCCTTGTACTTCAGTGCCATCATGCTTTCCTTCTTGTGAATTTTTTTCTGATATTTGTACTTCATTTGGATTTTTTTTTCTTACTGAGGAATGCTATTAAGAGTGAGTACTGAATGCCTTTGTTTTTGTAAAATCTGTCTTTTACTGATTTCCACTGGCTTAATCACTAGGCAGGTCCCTGATCACATTTATGTCTGGGAGAGGTTTTTTTCCCTTGGAAACAAGAATACTTGAGTAAGTTTAAAAACCCAAAAACGTAGCAAAAGCCAACAGATGGACTGCTGGAACTGCCTGCCTCAGCAAGTATCCTGTCAGGACTGGTGCTCTGTAGACAACCCTACGCTTTTGACTGAGACACATCAGAAAGTGGGATGCTTTGTGGGATATCTCTTTTTTTTTGTCTGCCTCACATGCTGCAAATGCTAGCTTTAATTCATTTCATTTAAGGCAATTTTGACATTTTTTTGCAGTGCTTTCCAGTTTAAAGTCTATAGCTTGCACATGCTTTTAATGTTTTCTTTTCCCTATGCAAATAACAGTTTTGTTATTTTTCCCTTCTGCATCTTGAAAACAGTAAATTCTGCAGGTGTGCCCTTGGTTTATGTCTCCCAGTGATCCAGCAAAGCAGTACCTGGTTTTGTGTCTAGCAGCAATGCAGCTCTGGGGAGCAAGGACTGCAGGCTGCTGCAGTGAGGGAGATGTGGCTGCTGGGAAGGGGATCCTTGAAAGCAGCAGAGGTTGAACACTCAGCACCCAAGCTAATTGCTCTGTTGTTTCTTTAAAATCAGCTGGAGTGTATGAAGTAGTTCATGGCTTCTTCCTGTACCTTATGATTTGTGCTCAGGAGCGGCTGCTGGTATGTGTGTTTGTAGACCCAGAAATAAAAAGTTTCTGGTTCATCTGTGTTCCAGTTGCTCCTTAATTCTGACATGATAGGCAGGGAAAAATGATTTGCTGTGGCTTTGCAGAACTACAAAAAATACAAGGTTGACGATGAAAGTAAAAGTTTTGGTGATGGTCTGAGGAATTTTGGAAGATGGAACTGGTCTTTGCTCCAAAATCATCTGAATTCATCTGCTCCCTGTGTGGATTTTCATTTCTATTCAGTCCTGCATGCTTTTGAGAAACGGATTCAGCAAAGTATGGATCTGTTCTTGATAGCTGCAATGCAAAAACATTTATTTGTGTGAAGTAGAATTATTTTCCGTATTTGTTCTTTTGCTTTGTAAAAGAAGAGCAAATGAAATGCACTTTGGCTACAGGGCTCATTTAGTTAAATCATGAATACAAACTAAAATAGTGTTTCTATTGTATTGAGTTTTCTCATATATGTTTATGTTGTCTCAGGCAAATTATCCAAGTAGCCTAGGCCCATGATCTTGTATTGAAAAATAACCAAGTTATATGCTACAAAATCTATTGTGTTCCCATTGTATTAAGCTTTGTTTCCATTTGTTTCCAAGTAATTATCTGTTTACAGGGTACCTGTTTCATTTCTCCTGCAATAAAAAGTGACTGCTGTGTCAAATATGAATGAAATTTGACATATAATTTACACAGCTCTTTATAAGTCATGTTTACATGACATACAATTGAAATTTTTGCTGGCTAAGCAGCTGGTTATCTGTGCTTATGAGCAATTTGAACATAAACACAAATGTAAATAGTAAAGGGAAGTCAGTTCTACAAAACCACAGGGAAAAAAAGATGCAACTTCTAGTATATTTAAGATTTTTAATTTTTTTTTTCTTAATCCTGCCCCAAAGGTTTGGCAGTTCTGTTGTAGCAAGCATAATACTGGCCATCAGTCAGCTGCATGCTTGGGTTGACCTCTTTCCTACTTAATTTGTATTGCGCGACTGATACAATCAGTAAAAAATGCATTATTTAGAATGTTTCACAGAATTAGATATTTTGTAGTTTGTTACTAGGAGCATGGAGACTGTATAATGAAAATGCAACTGCTGTTGTAACTATCATGATATACTACACAGCCTGATTTTTTTTAACTTGAAGAATGAGCAATTTAAGAAGTGTGCTACTCTGAGATAGGTGAGAGGTCCCACCTATTGTCCTACTCAGATTTTCTGTGAGTGCTGTCCTCTTCTACAATGAGATTTTCTTTGAACAAAACTTTTCTTTTTGTTCTTCAGCTTAGAAATTACATTTTGCTTTGGTGGATTTAAGAGCCAAGAGGTCACTGGCTTATGCTTTTGTCTAAAACAGTCTTATGAAGTAAAGGGGTCTCACTTCTTCATGCTGTGGTAGGTTTAAAATACAATTTCAACTTGCTTTAAACTGCATCAGCTAACGTAACTGTCTCCATATTAGCATCTTAAGGGGCTATGATGTACATATAGATCAGTCCTAGACTGAAAATAGTAGCAAATACTAGAATACCTATTTTTGTAACTACAGGTAGTATTCCAGAGAAGTTAAGAGTTTCAAAATCTTCCAGGGATGTAACAGGCTTTACAGACAACTTTTTCTAGGCTAGTCTTAAAGCCACAAATCAGGAAATCTAGATCTCAAAGATAAACCATGAAAATGCACTAGAATTTCCTGCTGGACGGGGAGGCTGAATTAATGCCTCTGGTTTGGACAGATGTCAGAGTTTTGCTGTCCCTATGTCAGGAATGCATATTTAAAGGGTGTTGGAGAAGTTACTGAAGTAAGAGAGTGGTGGGGAAAAAAGTTTAAATCATGGGCAATCAATTTCTGTTTATTATGTAATTTGTTTGAGTGTCCTTGTGATTAGTTATTTTTGCAAGTACTTCTATCTGCCCTTTTGAATTTATTTAACATACTCAAAGTCTCACTGTTTTAACAATTAAAAATATAATCTAAATAGATCTTAATAAATATTACTAAATATGAAAGTTAGTGTGGGAAGGAGGATGAAAAGGGTACTTCTGTCTTATTTAAATTGTGTAGTTGGTTAAATTTTTCTAAAATCACTATAAATAATAATGAGAATTGTCATTAAGAAAAAACACTCCTGGATAGCCTTGTTATTCAGAGTCCTGCTGAGGATTTACCTTGTGCTGGAGAGGGAACTGTGCTGCTGTGAACATGATTCTTATGCTGTGCTGCTTTGGAAAATGGCTTTTGTGTTCTGCAAACCTGGAGTTTGTGTCTAAGAGGGATTTGTGACTTGTGACTGCATTTGTGACTCACTGCCAGGCTATGGTGGAATGGCTGTAGAAAGCAAAGCTTATGGAAATCTCATCACTGTGGTTTTAAGACTGAAACTTCAAGCAAGAATTAGGTATTCCTATACTGCTTTATTTTTGGTTTTTTATTTTTTTTTTTAACATATTTCTCTGCATATCTTAACTGCAGTGACCAGGAGTGTGGAAATGGCTTTGAAGATGTGGAGTTTCAGGACTGCAATATGTATGTTATGGTGCACCAGTGTTATCATTTCAGAGAGCCATAGTTATGAATTTTATGCTGTTCTTTAGCTTGTGTGGTATTATTTAACAATGTGTAAAGAAATTACTTAGTGTGAGTGAAGCTAACATTTGTTACTTAGTTTTTTGAATACTATTAGGGTGATGTAACTGCCTTAGATGTGGCATTTTGCACTTGTGCTGAGGTGAAAAGTATGGAGTGGGCAGAAGTGGTTGGAAGGCTTTGTATTCAGCTGTGTGAGAAGAGCAATCAAAGTGCTGGTTAGCCTTACCTGTATCAAGTTAAAACACCAAAAACTTCAGTGGGACACAGCTTAATTTTAATAGCAGAAGACCAGGGAAAGTAAGCTAATTTTACTTTAAATAAATTAGATCACTAAGGTGGCTGCTTGGGAATTATTTTTAAAAACTAATCATATAAATTGGCATATTAAGTTTTTTTGGGTCAGATTTGGGGAATGAAGTTTTCAGCCAGGCATTAGGGCATTTATTCATATTTGTAGAGACTTCCATGGAAATAAAGACCCAAAGCAACTGGGAATACATAACAATTTACTTAGACACTGATGAGAGAAAACAAAAGCCGTGACTTTTAAAGGAAAACCTTACAGTAGGTTACAGCAGGCTGAAACATAAGTAATTAAAGTGCTAAGTCAATGTGGATTATTCCAGCATGAGCCAGTCTGAATTTGCTTCATTATTTGATTGTGCTGCTGCTGGTGATGAGCTGAAATCAAGACCTTTGGTAATTTAATAAATCCATATAAGGAGATGAATATGATTAGATTTATAATCTGTCTTCTACTGATTTTTAGCTATTTGCAGCAATGCATGTATTTGAATCAAGTGTTCTTGAATCATTATTTGAAAGACATCATTAATTAAGAAAATTTTGTTTTGCATGAGACCTGCATTTAATTTTGTTTCAGACTCGACATGTTCATTTTTGACGTTACTTGTAGCACATCTGATATTCTAAATTTAACAAACTGGTGTTTTTTGTAATAGCTTACTCTCGGTGAATTCAAAGTCTTTAGCAAAGGTCACATAGGAATATAACCTTAGATTCATGAAAGCTTCAGACTCCTTTCAATTTAAGTGACATGCCAGAGGTCACTTGAAAAACATCTTTTAGGTAGACAAAGGGGACCCTTCATTCCCATCTCAGACATCAGCTGATGGGGCTCTCCAAACAAATTCTTTATGTGCATCTCATTTACAGTTACTAAATTACCAAATGAAAGTTAAATGCTGTCTTAGGCACTCAGAATATTTGTACAGTCAGATTCTCCATCAAAGCAGGAATTATTTGTCAGATCTAAAGCAGATCAAAAATAAGAGGGTGGGTTTAACCTTGTGATGTTTTAGACAGAATAAATGTTTGGGGGTTTTTTTATTCCTTCAAGTGATACATCTGTGTACTACAGAATTTCCAAAGTGGAATTGTTTGTCAGACTCATGTGGAATGACAAGGCTTTTATTTATCTTTTACTATATGTGTTTTAGAAATTATTTGCTCATTTCCCCTACTCTTGATACTTAGATTTTAGATGACTGATGATGTTAGTTCTTCTATATAGCAATATTTTCATATTAACTGTATAGTTAAAAACCTGAAGCCCTAATACATCATAGGTGAAAGCAAGATTTTCTAGTGCTTTAGTAGGAAACTAACTAATAATAAATAGCCTGTAATAAAGGGAAAAGATAAATTCCTATAAATGTTCTCAATGTGTTTAAATTTGGACTGGTATTTGATTTTTAGTCTGCCTTGCGAGGGAAAAAAAAATTATTTGAACCTCATTACTTCAGAGTTTTCATCTGAAGGATTTCCCTGCTGGCATGGATGTCAGCTTTCAGAACACAGGCCATTGGTATAAGGGAGAGGCACTTGTACAGGAACTGCCAAGCAGGGCCATCCTAGTGCACAATGCACAGGGTTGCAGAGACACATTAAGCTATCATATTTATGGGGTTTTTTTAACATGGAGAATGATTTTTTTTTTCTTTTTTTTCCCTATACCTGTATTTCATTTTGCAGATGTCTAGACCTGATGTAGTAATTTATCTATCAGATAATGGTAAGCTCTGTAATTGTTTTCTGTAAATAATACTGAACATTGTGATAGATCACCATATGCCAGCACTCCAACAGAGAAAAATACTTTACCTTCTCTAAAATTGCCCTCTTAGTAGGTTTCATATTCTTTCATTTGCTGCCTTCTTGAAAGATTATGGACTCAGGGCTTTTGAAGCCCTGTTGGACATTTCTCACTCAGGGTAGCTCATGAACTCTCTCATCAGTATCAGCAGTTCTGAATTTTGAGGTGTGCCCTTCCCATAGGAAAAAAATATCTCAAGCACAAACCCAGGTCTTGGGATTGCTTGTGATATTTAACTCAATGACATTTCTAATACATTATTGTATTCTTTGACTGTAATGATTAAATATACAGTAGTCAATTTATTTTTAGGTAATTACAGGAAGTATTGCTTTGAAAATGAATTCCCTTAAATGTGGCCTTTCATGTTTTGATTGATGATCTACAAATACTGAAGCATTATCCTGTGAAACCCTGTCCCATAGGTATCAGAAGTTATATTTCTGCCTTTATACTTGCCTTTTTATTTTTAACGGGGTGTAGATTAAATACACTGGTCAGTTAAGACCTCATTGAAGAGGTAGGACATTCTGAGATTCAGAGTTGTATGCAGACCACATGCAAACATAAAGCCATTAGAATCTACGTAAACTTTTTGACATAAATGTTGCAGATGTACCTAAGACTTTGATACCTCTGACAGCTGCACTGAAGAAAGACTCAATGGCTTAACTAATTTCATTCTATGTTATTTTTCTCACTTCTGGACCCCTTCTCATTGAAGCTGTTTTAATCGATTGTCTTGATGGTAGATAAGCAAGGACCTTGAGCTGGCTTGTCCTGATGATTACACCCTCATCCATGTGTTGATGACTATTACAATTGGAAGTCTTTGGGGGCTCTCTTCAGTGAGCAAGTAGTGCTTTTGACAGTGACAATGCTATGAGATCATTACATTTAATTAGCATAATTTGGCTTAAAACATGACTTTCTGCTCAAGAATTAGAAGAGAAGCAATCAATAGGCAAAAAAGGTTTTGATCTTCATTTATTAGCTGGTATTTCTTTCTAGAAAATCATTAGGTGTATGACCTTTGATTTTTTTGGGGCTTTTTTTAGATAGCTATAGATAAAGTCGTTTAACCTTTCTCCCGCATGATTTGGCATGCCACATACAGTTAGAAATTCTGCATGCCAAATTTGTCCTTCAGATGATGCTTAGCACTGTCTTGGATTCAGGGCAGAAGGTTGGAGTGGGAAGGCTGCTTTGATCTCTGTATTTATTGAAGAATCTGAGAAGGAGTCCTATGATCATCTTTTAGAGAACTAGTTGAGTAATTTTGCATCTTTTGTGTTTTGGGTTCAGCTGCAGAAAGGAAATGTTGACTGGTCATGTGACATTGTTGATGATTACTAGCAGTCAGTGACACTGTGCAGTTGCCCACTGAAGAAAAGCATTAGAATATGAATGAAGGGTAGCAGTTTCTCCATATTGCTGCATACTTAGAGGCAAAAAGCAGATACCCATAGTGTTAAATGTATGCACCGTTGTTCTAAAGGTTAAATAATACCAAGATATCCTTCTATTCAGGCATATAATCAAGTGAATACAGAATTCAGTAGAGATTTAAAGAAATGCACATTTGTTTAAGAATTCAATAGAGTTTTGTCATCTAGTGAAGTCATAAAACCAGTAATAGGAAGGTATTTTAAAGTACGTGGTTCTAGAAGATACAGTCATTTAGTTCATAGTATTTTCCTATTCCTGCTTCAGAGGCATTGCAGTAAGATTATTATCAATCCCTTCTTCAAATTTTGCATAACATTAATTCCATATGTTAAAGAACATCGTGCTGCTAAAGATACCATATTGCAGATGAAGTTGTGTTAGACTGCCAGCTCATTCCATGTGAAGTTAGTATGGGATCATGAAAGCTCTTTAAAAGAATTGAGAAAATCCCCCAAAGCCCAAAAAACACCCTGGAGTGTGTGATATTGTGCTGTGACTTAAGATACAAAATGCAGAAGAGCATCTTAATTGAAGCTGGGAGCAGTAAAATATAATTATATGCTAAAAGACAACTTCTCAAGTGGGTAGAAGAATTTATGTGAGAAGGGAAATTCATATACCTTATCTACCAACTTGATCACTGCAGGATCATCCCTTTGAGTCCTTCCAAGAAGCATACACAATGAACTCTATTTCTTATTTTGACTGAAGTATCCTTTCAAAATTTTTTCATTAACATTTGCTCTAAACTGAACCAGATTATTTTTTCCCTATTATCTGTACTTGCCCACTGTGTTCCTCCCTCATGTACAAATCTGATTGCATCATCTCTCTTCATATCTGTCAGCGATGTAAGCCTTGCCCACTCATTCCTTATCTCCTGTAAATGCTCCATTCTTCCCGTGCTGTTCCTCTCCTATAAATGCCCTTCATCACCAACATTTGTAGCTGCTGCACTCATCTTTTCAACCTCCTTAGCCATTCTGCCATCATAGCCATAAGGACTTGAGGAGATGATGGATTTTGCTGGCACTTGCATTACTCTAATGATAAATGTTACTTGTGTAGATGCACTTATGATTGCTTTTATCTCGCCATGCTTGCCTTCTCTTTCCCCATGGTATACTCCTTGGATTCTGAGCGTGTAAGCTCTTTATTCAGGGAAGCAGTTTCCATGTTTTTATATGGAACAGTGTGTTCTAACCCTAACTGAGGATAATGTAATGTAAACTCTGTATAAGAATACTTCAATATTATGTAAGATGTTTTGGCTGGTGTAGAGGGGATCCTCAGTGTTTGCTGTGAATTGTGTCTGATGGCAGTGTTGGAGCTAGAGTATGAAAAACTGGAGTCTTAGTGGGCTTTGAGGTCTTCCACAAATGCTCCGTGGCTGTAATGCTGAAGGAGATAAAAATAAGGACTTAGCATGAAAATCTTAAAAAGACTTTAATACCATAATGTAGATATTTATTTGGAGCATGCTTATCTTAGCATTTCTTTGTGAAGGTACAGAAAGAAAAAGTGATTTTAATTGGAAGGCAGTACAATAGTCCTCAAAAGGGAAACCATGTCTGGGATCTCCCTGACAGTTGACACCCTTCGCAATCACTGGAAAAATGAGCATTTTGAATTTTGAATGAACTTATGCTACAGTGCTGTGACCATAAATCACGAATGTATCCTGGTACTTAGTGGTCGTAACTGTGCTTTTTTGAGGGACTGTGTGCAGTACAACTGTCCCTGAGTGGAAAGCAGTGCTTCAAGAGCATCATCAGTGCCAAGTGTCCTCTACTGAGTTTTGCTTACAAAGAGAGAGAAGGCAGTATTATAATCAGTCTGCCCTGAGGAATGCTGCAGGAAAAAGATGACTAATGATTTTTTTTTAAAGAGTAAAGCAAACTGCAAAGGAAGAGGGATTACTAGAGGGATTTAAACATGGACTGTAATAAAATATTGATTTCAACCCCTTTTCCTCTCTGCCACACTAATGAATGTTTTCATTGTACTTTGTTGGAATGAGCCTTACAGGGCAGAACTCAGGTCAGTGATGAACATGTCCTTTTCTACAGAGCTAGTCTAGCTCTGTGGGTATAGCAAGACTGAAATGGTTCTTGTCTCAGCATTGGAAACCTGCTGTGAGCTCTTCAAACCTGGAAAATACCATTTTCATTCCAAGACTGAAAGAGTCAGGTGAACTGGTGTGAATATAACTTAATCAGGAGCAATATTTTCAGGTAGCTGTGGGATACATAACTTTGTGTTTAAAAATGGAAAGCCCAGCTATTTACCATACTTATTTTCCTCATTCATGCATAAGAATTTACTTATTCTTTTCATATTTAGTAGAATGTTGCTGCTTTTTGAGCTAGTCACAACAATGCCACCATGTAACAAAGCTATTTGAGAAAATGAACAATCTAAAGGAGACTAGTAGTTTAAAACACGTATTCTCTGAGCACATTCTCTATGGGCAGATCTTAATAGGTTAACATACAGCTTAAAATATATAAAGAGTCTATTTGGTATATAAAAATAGTCTTAAGGACAAGGCAAAAAAAAGGAATCCTTGGCATGACTCAAGAGCTACTCTCAATGAAGTAAGGAAAGATGAGTAAAAGCCTGCCAGAGGGCTTAATCTGGGATTGTGATTAATGTGAGTAAGTACATGTGAGTAAGTACATGCAGATCACAGGTTAGCTTTTGGCATGTATTAGCAGCTAATGATATGCAAGATTTTGTCTCTGCTAGTAACCCCCTAAGTGTGGTTACATTTTGGTCTCATACTCAGCATTGCCAAAACCTCCTTGACTAGCAAAGAGGGACAAATCTTGGCTCTAAACTTTGAAAGAGTTAAGGCAAAATTTGTGAAATTAGCAGCAGTCTTGAATGTTTGATTCTTGTGGCTGTCCAAGGGCAAGAGGGAGGAGGTGAAAATAGGCTCTGCCCCTTACACCAGCCTTCTACAAGTAGGGCCAAATGGTTGTTGGGCATTTCCGGTATTTTGCAATGACTTCAATGACTTGCAATGACTAAAAATCCCACCTGTGAGAACCCTCTGCTCTTTCAGGCTGTTTTGCAAAACACTGAGATCCTCACTTCTGACGAGAAGTTAAACAAAAAAGCCCAACCAACCAACCAAAAAATAGAAAAGGAAAAAAAAAAGTAGAGTGAAACAAAATCATTCAGTTATCCTCCAGCTGACTAGTTTTTGTGAGTGCTGTGCCAGAAATGTACAGAAAGTATTTGGGGTATGGTTGTATTTTGTGTGCATGTTTGTTTTTAAATCCTGGTTATCTCATGCAGTTATTCTTGCTTGGACACTCAGTATGTGCATACTCTCTTCAGGAGTGTAATATAATTTCTTCATTAACATTTAGAGGTAATTTAAGCTGCAGTGGTGCCAATCTGTATGCATGGCATTATGCAAGGCATAAGCCAACCTGTGCCATCTCATTAGCATCCTTAAAGATATTTCGGTGGTCTAACACTGCAGGTTAATTGGCAGAATAAAATCATTTATACTTTGTGACATAGTTTAATAATAAAAGCTAGCTACAATTTAGGTAATATTTTCACTTTAATGATCACACTCTTGGTTTGAATTCTAACTGTATATTTATATTTTTAAATGTTGCATTATTTATTTTAATACAAACATTTATTATAAAGGTGGTAAGTCAGAACAAAAAACACTACATGTCAGCACTCTGTGATAGATTTTGCCACACAACAAAAGATGACATCTTTGATTGACCTATTTCTCTTTTGCCTGTTACTTAGACTGTGGAAGATTCAATTTTTTTCTATCATTCAGCTGCCTATTAGTAGATTTGTTAGAACCTTAGTTCATTGAATGGTTACAGGATTAATTCTTCTATTGTTTAACTGTTCTGTTCAGCCACTTTTCAACTGATGTTTGCTAACATCTGCCCTATTACAAGATGCTTCAGTCTTTCTGATGAGGATTCTATTCCTTGAACCTGCTGTGTGTCTAAAACCTTGTCTTCTGTCAGGAATTCACAGGCCTGAATGTGAAGAGATAGTGTGGTATTAGCTTCAAATTTTAAAAAACAAATAAATGCACAACTGAAGTGAAAAGGGTCCATAATGGTTGCTCTAACTGTGGCAGTATCCTGAATTTTTCAGAGCCTGGCCCTGGCTGCAGAACACAGACTGGGGCCATACCTGTCCTGGAGCACTTGTGCTCTGGAAACAACACAGAGACTACATTGATAGTTCTGTTGTGCTGCCAACAGTAGCAATAAATTTGAAATGTATTTATACATGACATACATATAAAAATTGAAAATTAAAATTTTGAAATTTTAATGAAAATTAATTTTAATGAAATAATGAAATTTAAAATTTTGTAGGATGGTAAATAATAATAATGATTCTACCATGGCCTTTACTTCACCCATCACAGGTTTTAAAAATTTGGCTTGGTAACCAGGAGTTTCATATGAATATAGGTTAGGGGCATTCTAAGTCTGAAAATGTTCTTACAGTCCTGTATATGTCTCTTAATCCACAAATATATCTGCTTAGATTTATCCTATTTAACTTTATCAGCCTGAGTGCATTTCCATCAGTATTTAAATTTCCCTGTGCTGTTGGGTACTTCCTTGTCTATATTGCCATAGTACTTAAAAAAAAAATTAGCCCTTTTGTTAATTTGCATAAATATAAGTGTAATGGTAAGAAGGAAATGGAACAGAAATTTCTTTTTTTTTTCCTGTGCACTTTAAAAAAATTTTCTAAGCCAACATGCCTATGCAGTCCTCTTACAATTTTCTTTGAACTTTTATAAGCACTCCACTTTTTCTCCACTGATATTCTTCCTAGTTAGCTGTGCATTTCCTGTTTTCAAACTTTGTCATATCCATGTTATTTCTTTTTTCAATGAAAATGAAATGTTAATGTGATTGATAACTTGTATCTGTGTAAGGGGATTTATGTGCTACTGGAGGTATATTAGTACCTGTTCTAATCTTTATCATGTGGGGATTGCAGTGAATAATAGAAATTTAAAAAACTTAACAGCTGAGTGACTCTACTGTTCAACAAACTAAAAAACCATCCAAGCCATACCATTCTTTCCCTGTTTATACCTTATAGAAGGAAAGTGAGTTGGTGTCATTAATACACAAAGATGGGTGATGTTAAGTGATATTTTAATCCCATGTGAAGTGACAACAGAAGTTGGTAACTAAATGGGTGAAGATTATATTAATTGATACAACTGCCTGAATCTGTACAGTAAGAGGGGGATTCACTTGATCTCATGTGGCTCTCTTCAGTGCAGGCATCCACATTCTATCTGGTTACACAGAATTCTTTATTGTTGGTGAGGAGATGCTGGCACTTGGGGGGATTCAGCCTGTTTGGGATTAGATTAACCAAGTAATGAGTTGAACTCTCAACATAGGTAATTTGCCTCCTTTGGTGAAAGGAGCTTGGTTACTAAGATGAAGACACTAACAGGCAGAATTTTTAAAATCTGTTTAAAAGTTAGTAATTGAGAATTGTCATTGTGCTTGTTTAGTCAGAACAAGTAGAACTGTAGGAAAGCCATTTTTCTCTTATAAATAATGCTGATATCCTCAGTGATCGATAGTATGCTAGGGATTTATTCACCTACAACCCAATCAAATTCTGGGTTTAGCAGCTTTTACAACTGTTCCAGCTAGATTTTTAAGAGGACCTTTGTACATAGGCAAGCGTAATGTAAAATAATTTAATTTATGCTTCTTCTTGAAGTGGCCTTTTCTTTATCTAGTCCCTTCCTTTCTCAAGCATATTAACAGAGGAATGAAATAATTGTAATAATTATCTTAGAGGGATAAAGTCTGAATATTTTATCACTTTCAGTCACTTTTCCTAATGATTCTAAGCAAAAATAAACAAGGGCAATGTTAAGTCTTGCCCTTTTTTTATTCTTGTTGGAGGAATAGTTTGCTGACTCATTTTGATTGGAAGGTTTTCCAACTTTAACATAGCAATTTGGGGGTGTTGCATATTTAAAAAAATAAAAAAAGCAAGCTCTTTTTCCTAGTCTTCTATATAATCACGAAGAATAGCTAATCAAAACTCCGAAGAAGATCCAGTTTTTAAATGTATGTTTTACTTCTTGTTTCCATTATCTTATTGTACTGTCTTATTCACAATGGGCAAAAGCTGAATATCTAATGTAGAAAAATAGATGCTGCAGGTTCTTTAAATACCCTTTGTACTCTCTTAAAGTCAGGTTAAATTGTACTCAAGACACCATATTTTCCAGTGTATAGAAATCTCCAAAACATGGTTTTAAAATGTAAGGTGATGGGTAAGGTCTGCAATTTGCAGATCTGCCATTTCCTCAGCTGTTCTTATCATTGGTTTGTTCCTTGTTAGAGCGGAAGCAGCAGTGCAGGCATGGGGGGAGTAGCAATGTCCTTACTGTCATGTCCTTCTGGGTGGAAAGCAAGTGTTATTTTCGAGTGCATATTCTGGGGTATCCTGTAGACACTACATAGAAAAATACACATTAGTCTTCCTTAAAATATTCAAAATGTTCTTGTTGTCCTCCTTAACAACCTCGTATCGGCTTACTTGAAGACATTTGCTGCATTTAGTGTTTTCCTTTGCAAGTTTTAGTCCTCATCTTTTTAGTTTGGTTTTCTTCCTACACTCTCCTGAGCTTTCTCATCCTTCTTTGTCTGCTGTCTTCAGCTGTCTGTTTTTGCCTTGGCAGCATACCTTTTCTCTGTCAATGTTCCTTCTCTTTCTTCCAGAAATTTTGCTTTATTTTTCTATTTCATTTTTCTCTGCTCTCAGTGATTTCTGCCCGTTTTATTTAACTCCATGTGTTCCCCAACAGCCTTGGTACTCTTTGTACTTTTCCTTCATGTAACTACTAATTAACATTTGAAGCTATAGTGGTGATTCCATAGCTTAGGAAAATCCCATTGTTTAGAATAATTTTTCTCTTCCTCTGATGCTTTTTCAGTTTCTCATTATAGGTGTTAAATACCAGGAGCAAATAAAGATTATATAAAGTATTTACATTCCACCTTTCCCAAAGGTAAGGTGAAGTAGTAGTGGCATTCAAAAATATATAATCTTTGAAGTGTGTTTCCTTCCTTGTATGGGAGCCAGGATAATCATTGGTGAGGTTTGTCTGGGTGAGACTTGCCAGTCCTGTTGAAACTTGAATAATCTGATTTTCAAGCATGTATCTTCTGTGACTGTAAACCGAGATACTTCATGGAATGGTGAATAGGATAGTGAAACCGGAAGAGAATTCAGATAGTACAACTTTCCGTGCTCTTTCATCTGGTTTTTAATTTTACTCAACAAGGTTTTTGGTTTGTTTGCCTCTGTTTATGTAGGAGGAAATGCTCTAAGGTTGCACCCTTGCTCTGAGTCCTCAGCAAAGCCTAAAATAGTAGGTAGAGTGTTACCTGCCAATCTGTCTTCCCGTTTTCTTTTTCCTTTTGATTGTCTTGTGATTATCTGCATTGGTCAGTTTCTAAAACAGTTTCTTGTAGTTCAGGAGGGTTTTATTGTTTGAAAGACATAACTGACACTGCTGGCAGCCTGTTCAGCATTGTAGATTGTTTAAATGTTGCTGTAACAACTGCCAAACTTAGGACTGAGTTGTTGAAAACCTGTCTTAGCAACAGTGAAGTCCCTGCCTCGTGTGCAGGACGTGGAAGTCCTGAGTTCCTGGTCGGAGGATGCCATGGGCTGGGTTTGGGCAGTGGCAGTGGTGCCATGGGCTGGGTCTGTCCTGGCAGCCACCAGCGCTGGGACAAGGAGTGGAGCTGGTGGGGGCACAGGGTGCCAGGCTGGGTGCCAGGCTGGGTGCCAGGCTGGCTGATGGCCTGCCCCTCCAGCAGCATGGCTCAATAAAATCTGCCTCATGCAATCCAGGAGAAGGTGGGAGGTACCAGAGGGCCATGACATCACCACACATTTGCAGAGTGGAGGGTGATTTCTCGCCACCTACATCATGGTGTCTTCACTATAGATGAAACTATTTGTAGCCAGCTTTTAGGCAAGACAATAGCAGGTTTCTCATATGATTGCTGAATAAGTGATGGGGAAGTCAGATGGAGAAGAGGAGAGGGTGTGAAAAGAAAAAAAGTAGAGCTAAAAAAAAACCAACCTTGAAAGTCTTAATGTTTAAGAGGTAGGTTTGCAGGCCAGCCAAGAACACTTGTCATTTTACATCAGCAGTGGCTGATTATGATACAATGTAGATGAGATATTAATGAACAACAGGAAATAAAAGGCAAGCAGCATAGATCTAAATAGCTTTACCAGTTGCAGGATCAGATCTCATCAGGTCTGGACAAACCTCTGCTTTATGTAAATACATCCCTTATTGGGGTTGCTTTGAACTCTGTTCTTTCCTATAAAAATATTTTGACCTTAGCCAGAATTTTCTCCTGATCTGATTTTAAAAATTTTCTTCTTCCTTTCTCATATCTTGCAGCAAAAATTTATAGATATTTCTCCAGATTCCTTTTCAGTCATTTATTATTGCTGCATATGTATAATATTTATTTAAAAAAAAAAAAAACCCAATCCCATTTCTTCCAAGAACAGAACAAAGCAAGGGGATATTTTGATATATATTTGCATGCATGTTGTACGTTTTATCTATAAAATTAAAAATATTCCTAATAGAAGTCCTTCAGGACTAGAAGGCTTTCATGGCATTCCCCTACCTGGAAACACCTCATATTTTCTCTTTCCATTTTTGTGATCATAGTATGTTCTTTTCAATATTTACAATTATAGCTACTGAGTACACATATGTATTATGTGATAATTACATTCAGACTTCAAAAAGACAGGCATCTGAAGAATTAAAGGTATTTCTGTTCCTTACAAAATGGGAAACATAAGCTGGCTGAGTGCCAGGTTATCAGTGTTGAGTTTTTTAATGTTTGTATCAGTTTAAAGAAATAGGTTCCTGTGTTACTGCTATGTCCATTGCACTAGGGAGAAGCCCAGTAGAAAAATCCACAGTATTTTCATGTTGCTATGTAAATCCAGAGCACTGGCAATTAAAGAGTGAAAATGGTATATGTGAGAAAAACACTTGAAATATAATTAGATGGTTCCTCCTTTCGTGGGCACTGCATGCGTATTTAAAATTTGTCATCGTTACAATTTTATCTCCAGTAATAATTCTGAAATTTAATTTTTCTGTGTTACAGCTTTCCTGATTATACTGTTTCCAAAGGACTCAGCTTGATCAAGATGTAATTTAAGAATAGGTAGATGCATTTATTTAACTAAAAAAATGAAAGGTAATAAAATGATTAATATTATATATTAACAGAGAATCATATTTATTCTCAGGTGTGATCATGGCAGCTTTACTTGTGGTTACTGGGGGTGTGTGTTGCAGCAGACACTTATTTCCCTCTGTGCAGTGTCTCAGGGTGTTTTGCTGCCAGTGGTGGTGCTGGCAGCAGGAAGGCACATCCGTGTGTGAGAGGCAGCAATGGCTGCAGTCAGCTCACGTGTGTTTCCAGTGACTGGGAAGTGGTGGTGCTTTCATGTTAAGTTTCTTCTGCTGGTTGTATGCTTTACCTCAGAGATAGCAAAGGTGTGTGCAGGTGCCACAGATCCAAAGCCTTTTCCTTGCAGTAATTGATGTTGGTCTGACAGGCTTGAGCAGGATTTCAGAGCTTGCATTGGCCCTTCAGTTGTCTTTTCAACAAGAAACAAGCTTCAAAAAGTATACTTGAAGGATGGCTGACTGCTCAGATACAGAATTTCAATGTTTGTTTAATATTGGGAATGTTGCTGTGAGACAAATCCTTCCTATTTCATTCAGTGGTGACTGCTTCCAGAGCCTGTACTGCCGAGTGGGCGTGGTCAGGCTTATTTACACAGGAGTTGTACCATGTCCAAATGTAGGAGCTAGAGGTAAAGCCAGGACTAATGATGTTATTTGGTGAGTGTGGCATGATACAGCTGGCATCAGTATCTTGGTTTTGGCACTCTCAGTGGCTGCTGAGGATGCTCCTCTTGCTCTTATTCCTTCAGGTAAAACCACTTTGTTTCCCTATTCTGCCCCTTTTCTCCGTTATAAACAATATGGAACATTTTATATGAAGTTTAACAGAGACAACTCTGTAAGCTGAACCCAGAAGAAGGTGAAACCAGCCCTTCTCATGTCCTAGAGGAACAGGGCTGAGAATGTCTTTGCATCTGAAAATTCAAGGAGTATAAGAGCCTGATGATCTGCTGGATAAGAAATGTCAAAAACCTTGCAAGAATATTTGGAAAAACCAGTTGTGTAGATAGTGTGATAATAATCACAATATAAAAACTTACTGAAAAACATATGCTGAGTATGCTGTCTAAATATCTCAATTTAAAAATATTTCTACTACAAGGATTTCTATCTGTAAATTTTGTAAGAAAAAGTAAAAATACAAGGCTTTTTAGAACAGTGAGTGATTCTGAAAAATTAGACTGAGAAGAAATTCTAACCTGAAGTTTAAGGTTATAACATGTATTCAATAACTGTGACCTCATTTAATCCTTTTGGGTAAATCATGTAGCTTCATCTCCTGGGAGAGGGAGGAATCAGTGTGTGCAAGATTTTATGAG
This sequence comes from Anthoscopus minutus, assembly GCA_013399455.1. Taxonomy (NCBI): domain Eukaryota; kingdom Metazoa; phylum Chordata; class Aves; order Passeriformes; family Paridae; genus Anthoscopus; species Anthoscopus minutus. Next base: position 92,588 of record VWYI01015658.1, read on the forward strand.
TCACTGCTTTAGTCTTTATAAGGTAACATACGCTTGACTCAGTTTGGATGAATAGAAACCTGTTTTTTCTTTAAAAGTGGAATTGTCATTCTGCTACATTAGAGGAATTGATTTTTCTTCTTGAATATTGAAAAAAAAATAAAAGCACAGAATAACAAATGATAGAAAAATAATAGTGGTTGAAAATTTGAACAGCACTTAAGACATTTAGGCAAATTATAGACCTGAAAGAAACCGCTATTATCAGAAGGATCCTAACACAGTAATAATTGTACACTAGACTATAAAAGGAATAAATCAGAAATATTTTGGATTAGAAATCATTCACTGTCCATTGAGTTAAGATATAAGGAGAGTAGAAGTTATGTGGTTTGAGGGTGTCTAACACTCATTATTTTGCTGGAAGTTGAATCTTTTTCAGCTTTAGCATAAAAGCTATCCATGTATGTTTGGCAAATCACTTGCCTCTAGGTAAGATTTAGAAAATGTGTTTTATCTAACAGAGTAATAAGTTTTTAATTCACTCTGTCTCTAGCTACCTTATGTCCAACTGTTTCCATACAGAAATATGTTTTTTTTGTTTAGTAATAGGAAGCAGCTGATTTTTAAAGGACAGAGGATATTTTTTAACATACTTAGAATATTTGGTTGGGTTGTTTGGTTTTTTTTCCCCCTAAAATTAATAAACTTGTAGGAGTAAGCTTTCTGTTTTCTGGCAGTTCTAGGAAATGTTCTCAACTCTGTCCCTGTCCCCTCCAAACAAAGCCATTCTCATAAACCTTAAATACTTACAAATAATAAAGTTCAGTAAATCGATAATTAGGAAATAATAAGCATGATATATTTGGGGTTAATAGTGCTTGCTTTGGTGTGCTTACTGTTATTTGATCTGACGAGTAGCTATGCAAAAAGAAGAATTATTTTTTCTTTGCAGAATGGCTTTTTGTAAAAGCACAGATTTTCAGAGAAACTTTGGTCAGAGTTCTTTATTGGCCTGAGATGGGAGGAGAGGGGGAAAAGCACCGTGGTGCTGGGCATACATCTGGTGCAGCAAATGCTGCCAGACCCAGCAGAATTATGAGAATGAAGAATTCCTCTTACTGTTACCTTTGTGTTTCAGTAGGCACTTTATTAAGGAATATTACAGTGTGGCAATAGATCAAATGCCAGATTATGTCAGCAGGGCTTAGTTAAGTTATGTGGATGGCTAAAAAAAATTCAGATTAGTAATTATGTTTAGCTAGTTAAACATAGGTAATTCTGCTTCCCTATGTTCATAACAGGCCACTTAATGAGTAATTATAGCATATAGTAATGCTTCCTCTAATTTATCTAAAAAATTCCTTCAAAATTATTAATATATGTTCCAACGGTATTAAAAACTCTTCAGAGGTGTAACTTATGCGAATTATGTATATTTTTATATTTGGAAAATAATTATTTAGGCAAGTAAAAGGCAAATTAATCTGTGCATTTTGTGTTCTTTTTTCCCTTTGGAGAAGCTGAAACATGCCTGACTGTATGGTGGATCTTCTCAAGCTTGTTTTCACTCCTGGGATTTGCAGTGTGTTCTTCCTTCCTACCACATTTCACTCCTTTCTGTATCCTGTGTTTTTCAGTGTCCCCCTCATAGTAAAGAATCAGTGAAATGAAGTGGTAAAATGATAGTACAATTCTACAATGAATTGTAAAATTATGGTGTTGCTATTTTTCTTGACTGAAATACCATTGCTCTGTAAGTTTTCAATAGATAGTCTTCCATTTTCTTCTGAAAAAGCAAGGCAACAGCTAAAATTTCAGGTATGTACTTGTCTTTCAGTTCAGCTTTGGTCTCTTTTCTGTGTTCTGTAAGGAGAACAGTGCTAAGCAACTGGCAGTGTAATCTGCATGTGAAGCATGCCTGTCTAAGAATGAAGGTAGACTTAATTCTTGGGTACTAACTGGGACTAGCAGCCATTTTGAAGGAAGAAAGGTTTTCCTTGGAATATTTTGAGAAAGTATTATTTTTCATCCACAGCTCACATGTATGGAAAACTATTCAGAAAGACAACAGTCATAATATTATGAATATGTTCTTTAAAAGTACCTGAACATATGGTTTCAGTAGTTTTAAGTATATTAGAAATGTAAAAGGCAGTGGCTCTGAGATCACTAGGAGAAGATCAGATGCAACATATAGTTTCTCAAAAACCCCAAAAGAATCAGTACAAGTAACATTAAGTCAATTGAATGAACATACAGATACTGAGTAAATCCATCTTACCCATTGATGCAAGGGAAAATGAAAGAATTAAAAAAAAATTCTGTAATTTTTTCCTGTCATCAGATGCTGACTCCTAGATATTGTCTGCTGAGCTGAGCATGAGTGAGACTCAGTTGTAGTTGAACTTGTGCAGTGTATAGAAAAAAACTTCCCTTTGTATCTGTTGTCTGGTCTCTAGAACCTGTGTGTGGTACAAGGAAGTGTTTCTTCAAAACATGCTTTACATTCAGAGCAGTAACTAAAACATGACTCTTATAAAAATATTTAAACTTTAAAGTGCATTTCGATATTACTGACTTTTTCTAATACATGTCTTTAGGAAAGGAGAATGTTTGCTTTATCATATGGAAGTAAATGGTTTCTTAAAACAGCGATTTTAATATTTCAAGTATGACATAACCTGAAAAGTTCTATTGTAATTTCCTCATGCTCTGAGCAGAAATACTAAACATATTGAAGAGGAATAATACTAAGAATATTAATGTAATCTCTTCAAGAGGAGATTGCAAACAGCTAGTTTTTCTGTCACTCATTCTTCAGTGAGGCAGTTGCTGGCTTGTGCATCAGTATTGATAGGAATGTTGTGCTTGAGAGACCTGAAGAAGTCCATGAGATTACAATTTTTTTTCCTCACTTCAAAAGCTTAGTAAGATCTGGAAGATAATTTTATTTTAGGGCAGTTACACTCTTTTTGCTTCCATACTACCGCATTTAGTATTCAAATACTGATCAAATTCAGGCTTGCTCTGTGTTCGTGCCATTTTGAAACCCTTGTTTTAATCAAACAGCCTGTGATTCTAACAGTCTTTTAGAACTATTTATTTTAAAAGTACATTATCTAAAACATGTAAAGCAGTGAACCTCTCAAGTTGTGTGCAAAGCTGTCTAATTTTGTCTGGGGTCCAATAACTCATCAGAAGAATTTAAATTTATTGCCTTTTGTGCTGTTTAGCATGTCACTTGTACAACAGTTATCCAAAGCTCAAAACATAGATCTATCCACATAAAGTCACGTCACTGATACCAAAGTTCCTAGTGCATTTCATGACTTCAAGGCTGAAAAATTACTTAGAATAGTCAGTTTGATTAATTTGATTTGTTTAATATTTTCAGGTCTGTCTTCTGAGATTCATTTGGGAAGCAGGACTATTTCTTTTAATAGTAACACTGGAAGTAGTCAGCTTGCAGCAGGATGAGGATTTTATAGGCAAATTGTAAGATCCAAGCAACGGTAGCAGTCATGTAAGGATGGAAGGAAAATTCAGTGGAGAATAGACTAGGATGGATATTGATAAGGAAGTACATGTTTAAAGATAGTGTAGAAGAAAGCTTGTGTCCTAACACATACACTACACAGAAAATGGAAGAAAAGCACTAAACCTGCTAGTTTATGATCAGATTAGACTAACAAAATGTGTGGACTAGCCTACCTCTTAATTAAAAATGAAGTATATTTTTCTTGTATCTGTTTAGTATAATATTTATTTTAGAAAGGATGTAAGGAAACTTGTATGGCAGGGTTTACATGGTAAAAAATTGCAAGTACTTACGTTTAGATGCTACTTTGTCTCTTCCTTTGCTCCCAAAAAGCACAGAGGTGGCAGGAGGAAGAAGCTGTATTTGTTGAGTTCTGCAAAGTGGATCTCTGCCCTGGATAAATTTAATACATGCACTGTCAGTAAGATATTTTAATCTTGACTGATGAACATGTACACCATTGAGATAATCTGTTTGTGGTAGACATGATTAAATTTTTAGTGAAACAGTGACTTCTGTCAGCTGACTTTGAAATTGTGGTGACTCTGATATCTACCCATATGTCACAGGGAAGAGTTTGTGCAGTGCCATATACCTTGTCCACACTTTTCCATCTGTGCTTAAACAGCAGCTAGGATTTTTTATTTTTTATTGTGGGGAGCTCATGTGTGTTTTGGTTTTTTTTTAATTAATAAAACAAATAAACAAAACACCAGGCTAATTCTGCTGCTCTGTTATTTTTTCCATATTATGTATCAGAAATCCCTAGTTCCCACATCAATTTTTTTTGTCCTTCTTTAGATTGCTAAAATTACAGACTTTCTCTTCTTCATCTTGTGGGGAGAGTTTCTTCCCTTATAATTTCTGATGTGGTTTGTTCTAGGTTTGATGTGGAAACTTCAGGTTGCTTGGAGTTTTTGGCATGATGCTCTCTGACTAACCCCCTGTGTGTTTAGAAACTGCCAGCATCTCTTTCTAGGACTCCATTTTTCCAAGCTTCTGGTCTTTATTTTTTGGCATAGCAGATGCCTTCCCGCTTTAACTTCACCTGATGCCATTTTTTCTGGTCTAACACACAATTTCCACTTGAACGTATCAGAGGAGGAAAACATCTAGGCTAAAAAAAAATATGGTTAGTTTCTGCTTTGCTTTGGGAAAAAACCAATCATGATGATTAGGAAGCCATTTTGGGCAGTGTAGAGCCTTTCTGGTTTTTGTTTTCATTCAATCACAGCTTGAATAGTATGGCTTTAGAGACTTAGTGTATCTGCTTCTCTCAGACATTGGCTCAGAGCCAGTTGTCTGCCACTTGATCTGTACACAGTGCAGAATTACTCAAACTGGGCTGATGAAGTGCATGGAATGACTGAGGAGTTGATGACAGTGATACTACCCCATACCTGAATATATTGTTGTTTTGTAGCTGAAAAAATTTACTGCATTAACTGCTGCTTTGAGATGTGCAAGCCCTAATTTTCATTCATCTCCACCTTTTATTCAGTCAGTGTTATGATCTGTTCTGCATGTGGTTCTATGCAGAGTGCTATATTTTTTGTGGCCTCAAAAATTAGGACAAGGAAGTGTGGATGTAAATGCTTGCTCACTAAGCAGAGGTTCAGTGTACCTCTGAGTGCTGATCAGTACAGTTATTGAATCCACTCATGAAACCCATTAAAGGCGTGGATCTTTCAATCTGTAAGAGGTGTAGGTCCTGAACAGCCCAGCATTTGCATTTGTGGCACTGTACTTGAGGTAAATTGAAAGGGGAAGTGTTCATTTTGTGTTAGCTTGGACAGTCTTGAACCACGAAACCTCCTGGAAGAGCTGTTCAATTGTAAAACTTTCCTTTTTCCTCTATTTTCTTTTACTGCTACTTTGAGTTTAACAAATACTGCTGTAATTTGCATTCTTCTGGATGCAAAGGCTGGTAGAGTGGTGCTATGCTGACTGCAGTTTCAAGGATTTTATATGGTTTTTTATTTGGACTTAGGATGCAGTTTATAAGTTCTAAAAAATTCAGTAAATGATCCCAGAATTCTGGATATGTAATTTATAAATGATAAAAATAAAGAAATGAGAACATTGCTGTTTCTGCAGACATTATTTTCTTGTGGCCTAAAGGCACTTAGTGTAAAACCCATGTGTCTTATTTGGTGATATTCCCATTATCAGTTTTGTATGAGGAGTGATAGTGATGGTATCAGCCCGAGTTTGCTGATGCAGTATGGATGTGTAAAGGTATAGATTTGCTTTTAAAAATGAACAAAAGGGGTCCACTTGAAAAAATCTCAGGTAGCAGAGTCAGAAGATTGGTAAATCCTAAATAAGAAAATATTTCAAATTCACAAAGAGAAACAGAGGAAAGAAAAACTCCAAAACCTTGTGATGAACGTGTTATCACACGTGGAGAATACTGATTAAGATATTAGAATTTTTTTTTCCTATGAGCTCTCATTTTATTTAAATTCTTCTTGCAGTGATATTAAATTTAAGTCTTCGTTGTCATTTGGTTACTATAAGTAAAATTAGATTATGTGCTATAATGTCATCGTGGAGAAATGTCTGTGCATCTTGTAGAGAATCCAGGGACTCAAAGTTTGCGGTGAGGTAGCTTATATCTTGGATTTGTTTTTAACATCTTGTAGTGTACCGTTAGCAATAAAGTCTTAGTATAATAATCTCTAGACATCCCTTGCAAAGCCACTATGGAGGCTTAGTTATGGAATAAATAATTTGATCAGTTTCTTCTAAACTCTGTGGATTTTGTTTTGCTATAAAATCCTGCCATGCTGATATCTGTTTGTGTAATCAATTTCCATTTTCAAGCAGCTTCAGAAGGAATTAAAAATTTGTTGGACTTGGAAGTTGAGGACCATATTTATAATCAGTTGATGTCAAGGATTGTGGTGGGGAAATGAACTTTAGTTCATCCCTGCATTGGGTGTGCAGGAGTACCCCAGTAGCTGTGACTGTAGGATCATTTGCTGCCTGGGATGGACAATGGTTAAAGAAATTTTTTATGGTACTTGCAGTCATGCAGTGGAGCCAGTTGTGAACATACTGACATTTCACAGACATGTTTTCAGAGATCTGAGAAGCATCTACTTTGGATGTGAGAGCTGAGATATTTCTTGGAGGTTTCTCTGATCAGTTTGTTTTGGGAAGAACAAGTGGGATACGCTTAAAAAAGTGATGATCACTTGCTAGCTTGCAAGCCTTCCATCAGAGCATGAGAATGATAAACTCATTCAGATAGTAATAATATTTTTGTAACTTGGATTGAAAAAAAATTAATCTAGTTACCCAGATTCTCCTGTCTTCAGAAATTTCTGTGGCTTTGTACCTGAGATATGTGTGAAGAGAGGAAGAAAAGAGAGGTTGAAGGTCTTCCATTGTGGAATGGTCAATCCCAAACAGTTCAGGTTTACTGTGGCTGTTAACAAGTGGACACAGTGTTGCTCAGGTCTTACCAGTATTACCATAGGTGGCACTACGGTCTCCTGCGAGGCTACGATCTTAAAATGATGCTCACATCCCTGTCTTTGTTCTTTCAGGTTTTTTGAGTCACAAACCTCTCGACTCCAGAACTTCTGGTGAATTCACTTTTCAGCAGTCTCTGTTCTGCTTCGACAGGATCTTGTACAGCGAGTGGCAGGGTGCATCTCCCCTCGGGGACAGCACTCCGGGTGTCCGTGCCGGGGTGTGCTGCCAGAGTTTTGGTAGCGAGGTGCCAGCCCAGGCCTTACAAGCGCTGGATTGGTGATCACAGAGTCACAGAATGTGCTGAGTTGGAAGGAACCCACCAGGATCGAGACTAATTCCTGGCCATGCATGGCACCATTCCCGAGAGTCACACCATGTGCCCGAGAGCATTGTGCAGATGCTTCTGGAGCTCTGTCAGGCTGCTGCTGTGACCGCCCTGGGGAGCCTGTGCAGTGCTCAACCACCCTCTGGGTGCATTACTAGGTATTTAAAAAAAAAAAAGAAAGAAAAAAAAAGAAAAAGGAAGGAAAATGAAACATTACTTTTCAAAGTGTCTTTGGGGGACATTAGAGGCAGACAACTAAAAACCAAAATCCATGTGTGCCTAGCGTCTTCCACGTCTGGTTTCTCACCCGTGTGTGAAAGTAGTGATTTAATACCTCGCTTTTTGTGACAAAAATGATTCAAAGAGCCATATTTTTCAGGGCTTTTGATCTGGAGGCTTTCGCGGGTGTGCATTACCTCTCAGCAAGGTACCTGGGAAGACGATCCGTGTCGGGAATCCTTTGTTTCGGCGTTTTTCCTCTCGGCAGGCACCCCCCGCGTCCCCCCGGCCGNCATGTGCGCGGGCCCGGCCCTCCGAGCGCGCCTGGGCGGCCTCGCACAGCGCCGCGTCCCGGGCCTCCGGCGGACAAAAGGGCGCAGGGAAGCGAGACCTCCGGAAGGCGAGGGCAGGCGGTGTCGGTGGTGAACGTTTTCTGATTTTTCCAGAAATCAAGCAGAAGACTGAGCTGCTGATGTCAGTTAACTCTGAGAAGTCGTCCTCTCCAGAAAGGTACGGCCGCATCCCCGTCAGCATGAACGCGGGGCTTCTCCCTCTGCCTCCGCGGGGCTGCTGGCATTGTCCGCGTGCTGCATGCTGGATCTCGCACCGTGCCCACCCAGCCTGTCCTTCTGGTTGAGCTTTGTGCGCGTTTGCCGAGGGCTCCGGGTGCCCGCCCGTGCCCCGAGCCGCGGGCTGCAGCATGCGCATCGCGGCGGGGCGGGCTGCGCTGGCTGGTGCAGACCCCGCGCCCGTCACGCGAGCGGCACCGCGCGGACCCCGCCGTTCTGCCCGCGCTCCGGCCCCTTCACGTGGGCAGCAAATAGAACTTGGCCGAGCGTTTCATGCCCTGTTCTGTGGAAAAGGGAGTGTCCTTTGGAAAGTAGCTCAGGAATCGCAAATCCCCCTATTAGTCACATTCTGTAAGATAGATGCGATCCCTTGTTCAAGTCTGTGCTAGGAAATGGAGCAGTCGCTGCATGCAGTAATGGTTCATGCCTGCAGGTAAGGACAAAATGACTCAGAAGTGTTTTTAAAGCAATTATTTTATCTGTCAATCAGTTTAGTGCTATTTCAAGTAGCTGGTTCATTTTTAGAGAAATACTGTGAGATACTAAATGTACATTTAAGTCTTCTGACATGAAATAGCCTCCTGGTGATTGTTTTGTTGATTTCAAATAAATCAGCCGTGCTTACTTCTGTTTTGCTTGCAACTGCATTTTAGGGGATTTTTATTTCTGACACTGATTCACTCTAGAGAAACATAATACCATTTCTCCACATTACTTACCATATACATTTTGGCTGTGTGCAAAAGACCCTCTGAATGTTCTATTTCACCATTTTAATATTGGACATTGGCAAAAGAAAATACTGCTCTCAAACTGTGTTAGGCTGAAATGATGGTCTAAAGTTTATTTTATTGAATGGTTTAGTGTAGAGAGACATGATAAGGCACTGAATGCTATCTCAAGGAAACAGGCTAAAAGACATCTTTCAAAATTAACGAGTCCTGTGTGGCATGGGTGGTTTGAAAAACCAAAATGAGCAATTTAATTTGATTTATATTTATGTATGATGCATAGAAGCAAACTGCATTGCCTTTCACCAGCTGTAGTTATAACAAAATACCAGCAATGAGAGATACAGAAAATGGTGGGGGGGAATGGGATGTTAAGTCACCTTTCCAAAATGGAGAAATATAAGAAGAGCTTTGAGAGAAATTTTAGTGTTAACATGTTCAAAATTAAGAATGAGGAGAGAAAATGCAAATCTTTATTTGGTAACCTTTATCTCACTCTTATGCCTAAAATTTTTAAAGACGAGGCTCATAAAATGGTGGTGGTAACAGGGAGGATGATGGAGTGAAAATAGTAAAGGAAACAGGTGTTAGCTCGATTTTTGGAAAGACTTTTGTTGGCATTGATGTGTGGGAATTTGGTATATAATACAAATACTTATTTTGTCAAAATGAATGTTATGCAGCATCCGACATCTGATCAGTGGTTTTGAGCAGACCATGCTCATGGTTGAACTAATGGTAGTCCTAGATGAAGAGATCCTTTTAAAGGATCATAACACACAATTAGGAAAAGATGCATTGTCTGAGATTCATTTGAATGTCATTCATTAAAAAGTAAGATTTTTTTAACAGCATGATGTGTTACCATGCAATAAAGATTAAAATGTGGCTGTTGTATATGCACACAGATTTCTTTTGAGGATTTAAATATATGGTACTCTGCACCTGGAGACTGGTTTGACGTATCAGCTGCATGGTCAGTTATAAATGAAAACATCTTTATTTTGTAGGAGAGTTGTTTTTTTTTGTTTTTTTTTCTTTTTTAATAACCACATTCTTTTCACCTATCTAAAAATAGACTGAATTTTTTTGCAAGCTGTTATGAAACAGTGCTGTCTATCCTATTAGCTGCCAGTTCCTTTCAAGGCTCTTTGAAAATTAATATACAAGACTTTTTAAAAAGAAGTAATTATAATAATGAGTGTCTGAACTGTTAAACTGGCCTAATCTGCTCTGTAGAAAAATTGCAATGTGTGTTTGTGCCATACAAACATGAGAATATGTATGTTCTTGAAAAACACTGAAAGGGAATTAATTCTTGCATATTTCTTTATTGCTGGTTTTTATCCTTGCTCCTCGTGATTGGACTTCTTGTGAAGCTTGAGTTCTCCGTGTGAGAATGCTGTGTGGAAGATCTGAAAGAGTCCATGGCTTGTTTCTTGTTTTCCACGCTAGCAGAGGCTGCTAGACAGTGCTTGCACGGCCAGAGGGGAGGGGAGAGGAGGTGCTCTGTGCATTTACAGACACTGATGAAATGGGAATAGAGAAGGAATGAGAGAGAAGCCCATTACTTGCCTCCTTGTTTGGTTGGTCTTTGTTTTTACAAGACAGTTTAGTGTTTGTAAGTTTTCCTGCTCATTTGGCAAGTTCAACATGCTGTCACGTCTTACTGATGAGAAGAAAACTGGGATGTAATGGATGGCTTGGCTGTTTTGGAGGATCAGCATTTTAGAAATCCTTCACTGTTCTCTTAGGATAGTTGTTTGTTGTGACTTTAAGAAACTTTCAGGAGACATCAGCTAGAAAATTGAACCTTTTTGTTGAGGAACCTCTGAGATGTTTAAAGACATTGGCAGCCTTGAAAAGTAAATTAATACAAACCTGAGACATTTTTCATAGATTCATCCTTCCTTTCCCCTCTCCCTAGAAAAACTGAAGTTGCAGAATTGAGGTGATGAGATTAAGATGCTTGTGTTTTGGTGTGCTATGGGTATTTCATTAGCAGACACAATCAGACAGCATCTCTGTGTCCTAAATTTCCAAGTAGTTAATGCTGCCCTGGGCCAAGGTCCAGGTTCCTTGTTGATAAGGTAACCCAGGTAACTGCGGATGCGTGTGTGCACATGGGCTGGGCGGTGGATCAGGTAACCCACTGCAGCTGCTGTGCCTGAATTGATTTGTTTGGGAGTCTGAGCCTTAAGGAGATCATGGATATGTTTTCCTACAGTGTGCTTATGATGTGACACTCACCTGGTTTCATTATCCATAATAAGTTATAATTAAACTACCACTTACCCCCCTGCATTCTTTGTGTTTCCATGGGGGCTGCATGGTCCAAGTCTTGCAAATGTCCTGTAGAAGGAAGTAGCAGCCCCCAAATGGATTAAGGATTTCAGGTGCCCTCCAGGAAAGTAGAAGTAATTTCTGGTGTATGAGTTATGCACTCTTCTCATCTACAGTACAGTGAATTCTTTGAGCTGCACAGATTTTTTTTTTCCTTATTTTTTAATTTTTTTTTTTTATTTTTAGGGTCTGTGTGCAACTCTTGGCAAGTTTCTGTTTATTTTTGAGAAAAGTTAATTCTTTCACCTGGATGACTTGATACTTTTAAGACTTCAAACCTAATGTATGTAGTAGTTTTCTTTTTCACATTTTAGGACAGAGAACTTGTTATTTCTTCAGCTCTGATTTTTGATTCTAAATTTGTGTCAGCAGTGCAGTCTGACCACAGAGCATTTTCTAATAAAGGTTATAAGCAAGGCTGATCAGTCTGAAGCATTTGACCTGCTCATTCTCCCTCTTTCTACAAAGGCTGCATATGCATGTTTCTTTGAAATTAGTTTCTACTTCAGTGGTTTTTAAAAAAATTAATAGCAGCCACTCATGAGCAGTCTTAAAGTAGGTAGCTGCTGTGTATATAATTCCATTTTCATGATTTTGAGGGATTTCATAAATATCAGTAAAGGGAAGATACTTTGAAACGACAAGTTTGTGTGTAGAAGTGTTTGGTGTCAGGTGGTGCAGGCAAGTTTCGTTTGGCCTTTTGTTGGGTTTTCTTTTTGAGCTTTGGGGTATGTATACCCCTGTCTTTGTAGTTTATATTTGCAGAGAAAATTAATGTATTTCTTACTGCTTTTACATAGTTTCTTCATCAGATCATGCTAAGGAGGCATTCAGGTATAAAGTAAAGGAGGAAGAAATCGAAAATCATAAAGGAAGGAAAAAGATGGAGGCTAAGTACTGTCTGCTTCCTTTTCTAAGAGAGCCAATGTTAGTTATTAGAGGAGGCATTGTAAAACAAGTTATGATATTGAAAGGTTCCTTCGAGTTTTGGAACATCAGGGAATTTTTTTATTCTGTTTTTGTGTGTGTGTTTCTTTTTTAAATTTAGTTGTGGATGCACTACTTCTAAGGCAGAAGTGTAACTTGTAATAAATATAGAAGTAATGTTTAAAAGTAGAACTATCAGCTAACAGCATGAAGTATAAGCTGATATTGCTGTGTGTCAAGTAAATGGTTTGGAATAATTGTTAGATAATAGGGTATTATAAGATAATGATTCCATTATTTATGTAACTATCACTGGAAAAAAAAATAGTTGTCAGAATAATGCAATTATCTCATCAGTTCCAGTAACTTTTAAACACATTTTCAAAATACAGTATTTTCTTTAGGTCTTTTTCTGCTTTACTGGTTCTTTTTTATAGGATAAAAGAATCTTCCATTTCAGTCATCATAAAACTGTAACTTTTCTATTTTGTTTAATATATGGTGACCAATATATATTTTCCCCTCCCGCCCCCCTTTTTTCCCCCAAATTACAAGCTCATTATGTTTGTTGTGTTTTATCTCAGAAGTAGAAAGAAAATCATCCTATCTTAGTGTGGGCCTTAAGTTGTTGGTCCAGGGACACACTTTATTCCACCACTGACTGTTGGGTGACAGTGTACCTGTATAGCTCTCTTAGACTAGGTGCTTAATTTTAGGTTACCACTTCTGGACCAAAATAAATCCTATGTTTTGTGTGGTTTTCATATTAAAGGTTTCACAGTCTCACTTGTTTTAGCATGTCAGGCTTTTAAGTGAAATATGAAAAGGATGTGGAGGCAAGGAATGTTGCAACATGCCATTGTCCTTGTGTAGGAAAAAAATGGAAATAGCTTATATAGAAGCAGCCACTTGTGGAGTATGTTTTTAACTTGAGGTGATATTTTTAGGGGACACTGTGCTGACATTTTTTTAGAGCTGGTAGTGCCTCTTTGAAAAGATTGAGGATTTTAAGTGTATTTTGGTTTTCAGGGATAGATTCGGTTTATTTGTGTCTGTCTGGAATTTCTGCTATAGGTAAAAAAATTACATAATTTAGTATTTAATAACAAGTGAAATATTATCATCAGTATCCCTACTACTCAGATGGCCTGTACACTACTTAATTTTTTTTAAATTATTTTTTATAACGATTAACAATTTTTCATCATTCAGGTATTTGTGAGGTATTTATTGCAGGGAAATTTCTAATATACCTTCTGAAAACTAAAATCTCAGATTTTGTCGGTTCCTGTTGAAACTAAAATGAGAGAATTTTGTGAAAGGGAGAGATGGAAGGTTCTGTGTGTTGTAGGAGGTTTTCCTGTATGAGAACTATTCATGGGAAACTAACTCAAGCAATCCAGTGGTGGTTTGAACACTGTTATTTAATGGCTAAAAAAAAGGTATGTAAGCGATTTGAAAACACAGGATATTGCACAATATACTTTCTAAGGTATTCCAGTTCTATGCCAGGGTAAAGTGTCTGGAAAAATGTAATGGATCATTTTAAGCAAAGCCTTTTGTAGTACAGATTTATTCTGTTTCATGACTTGAAACATTTTGCCTAATCACTGCCTTGATCATGCCTTCACTAAAATGTCCATTCCAGCCCTTAGGTGGATGGTAAAGGAATCTTACCTGACAAATTGCATAAAATAGTACGTACCGATGTCCAAAGTCTACATTTCTATTTTTGCTGTAATGTATTACAGTATAAACTAATTTGTGGTTTTCTGTGTCTTCAGACTATATGCATATTCATATGATATACTTACAAACCAATAATAAAATGTTTAGACATTCATGTAATTCATTGAATTTACTGTGTTGTGATACATGTATTTTCATTGATCTAGAATTGGTGTAGTTACTGAGGGATACTAGGAACATACTAGCAAATGCATGCAAATTTAAGCATTCCATTTTGTTGCATATTTTGTGTTACGAGCATATTATCAGGAAATTGAGCCATCTCTCCACTTTTGACTTTATATGAATCCTACTTTACAGTCTGGAGGATGTCTAAACTTCCCAGTGGACTAAAAAATACTGTCCAAATGGTGTTGTGATCAGAAGGTCTTTTACTAGTTCTTTCTTCAGGAATTTTACACTCCTAAACCAGTATTTGCCTTAGGTGCTTCTGTATTTTCTTCAAAACTCACCTTTAGTCTTGGATGATCTCTGACAAAATCTAAACAGTCACTGTTACCTTAAAAACAGATGTGAAATTTATCTCATCTAGGATGCCTGCCAAACTCATGCTGATATTTGTGACTAGATGGATAGTGAACTGCAATTTCCTTTTTTCTTGCTTCTTTCTCTTTCTCTCTTTAGGCTTTAAAGCTTCAGTTATCAGAGAAATGTATACCACTGTAAGCTCTGCCTATGTTCTTCACCAAATTTATCTATTCAGCTTTGCTTATCTGGTTATAGGTTTAGGTCAGCCAGGCTGGTTGGTTGCTTCTCTTTCCTGGCTGGACAATGTTCAAAACCAGAACCACATCTCATGTAGATGTTCTGTTTGTATGAAGTTTTAACCATTGTGTTTAATAAAGGCACTTTAAGTAACCTTTCTGTATTAATAAAAGTACCCTAATTTTGTTTTGATATCTGCTAATATAACAAATGGCCATAAATTGGTGATACCCTCGTTTACTAAAAAAAAAGTATTTTCTTCTGTTTAGAGTAAGTGGAACATTTGTATTGTAGTGTTGGGCTGGTTAATCTTCAAGACTTTTTTTCCCCAAACTTGGAGCAGTCTAATTCCATGGAAAGGAGAATTTCTTGAACCTACTTCTCATGTGGTGAAATTTGGAGTAACATGAAATCTTTTAAGAATTCAGGGCCTTATTTTCATGATGCAACTTCCTGTGCTCCAAACTTACTGGAATGGTCACAGCCTTTCTAAGAAGGGGGCTCATCCTTATTTCTGTTGCTCAGTACTGCTGTGCATGGCGATAGTGTGTATTTTTTCTGGGAGCAAAGAATGTCATATTGCAGCAGAAACTCCTATTAAACTACATTTCTGTCCTGCATGTCCAAAGCTTAACTTTCAGTGGTTCTAGCATAAACGGGGAATATTATTTTTGTCATTAATACTACTATAAAGAGACAGCATTATTTTCTCTTGCAACTACTGTTGCAATCCAGCAATGATTTTTTTTTTGTGGAGATGGAAAGGTGGTTTAAAATTTCTGTGTGTTTCAGTGGACAGCTCTTCTGTTACTCTGTATCCAGCATCTGGACCTACGGATTCTCGTTGTCTTCTGCTGCTGCAGCCACTGTCCACAGAAGCATTCAGTTCCTGCTATGCCCACATACCAGACACTATCCACCTCGCTTTGTTTCATGCCATGAACTAGAATGGAAGATGTTTGGAGTTAGCTCTGCTTGTTATGAATCCTTCTATAAAAGGATTACCTTACCCTTAGGAGACCACGTGTGCTGGTTTCCTCTGACTGGTGCTTTGTCATCCCCAGTGTGACAGTGTAAAGCCTTTCTGACAGCTCCTGTTGCATGTGTGACAAGAATCAGGAATTTCCACTGCTGCTTGGTGTCTTAGCTATGAGAAGTGCCAGCTTCCAAGAAGACTAATAGAGCTTTGCACCAAGCCTTCCCTAAGGTATGAAAAAGATCGTCAACCATAGTGATTCTGAAGTACATTTTTATCAATTAAAGCCTTTCATTCTGTTATAAATAAGAGTACAAACAGTCTTCATGGACTTAGTTAGAAATCTCACCTGGCTCCTTTCCAAGTAATTAATGTTTCAGAGTGTTAGTCTAGAAAGCCAAATAAAGAGAGATACAGCCATCCTCAAAGTGCTTATGTTCCGCAGCCAAACTAAAAGAATGAACTTACAAAGAAATAATTGGTGATCAAGCGAAAATTCTTACTCATTCTCTCAAGAACTCTTGATATTTGTTAGGAGATTACTGGCACAATGAATTAGCTTAGACCCTATTCCTTGGGAACCCAACTGCAGTATGCTGCCAGTGAGTATATTTTTTTTTTTGTGTAGACCATTAATATTTAAAAGTGGTGGTGTTCTTTATGGAAAGCTCTTCACAGGTTTCTCCAAGGCAATCTTATTTATGTATGTAGGTTAATTTATATGTATTTTGTTTCACCTCTGTGTCTGCTTTACTTGTGTTACTTTTCTGTTAAATGAATCCTGGCTTGGAAAGAACTGGTCAAGATTCTTTTCAAGTGTGTTTAGCACATAGGAATTTCAAGGGCTATTAAAAGAAGCAGAAGTCATCCAGTTGAAGCAGGACAGTGTCCGAGAATGCCAATACATTTTTTTACTATCATTTAAATACTCAGTGCTTTAAAAAATGCCTTAGCAAAACTGCATGGAGTGTGTTCCAGCAGATGCTAAGGACAGCTTAAATGGTCTGCAACAAAAAGTCTTGAAGACTACCTGAGACTCAAATCTAAGGCAGATTTAGATATTTCACCTTCAAAGTGTTACCGATCGTTTTGCTAAGAAACTTGCTAAAGGTCTGTGTCCTTTTAGCCATGCCAGTTGTTAGAGGCAGACAGGCATGGCAGTGTCCCAGGGGCAGTATCTCCTGTGTAGCTGGGTAGGTAAGTGCAGGACTGCTGTGTCCCCAGGGCCAGCCACTGAGGAGCACAGATTCCCCCAGGTGCACGTGTGCTCACATACAGAAACGCAGGCACAGCTGGCAGGGCAGCAGGGACTCCAGCCAGGGCTTTTATTGGCACCCACGTAAACACACACACACAGAGCATTGAGGCAAGAGCTATGTGAGCACCCCAGTCCTTTTCTTCCTTTCCAGCTCCTCATGGTGGAGGTCCACTGGTGGCATTTTTGCAACAACTCACACACAAAGCTCTCCCAGCCAATTTTAAATGATCTAAGTAACTTCTAGCCCCTAAAAGCATAAGCCCTTGAGATTCATGTTCTCACTTCAGTTGCTGGTGCTTGGACCTTATTTACTTGCTGGCCAGTCTGACTTGAAATTGGCTTGAGTTCACATTCCAAGTAGAAAGTGCATCCACAAAGAATATAGGTATAGGCTTTAATGACAATGTAGGATAGACTGTCATGATCAAGGGCAGGGCTTAGTTAGGCAAGTACACAGACCAGACCCTCACTTGTGCTGCACCTGCCCATTTATCCTTTTTCCTTGCTATTTTCCCTTACTTACTTGTCCCTTACCCACTTTTATACTGGTCTTCTTCCACATCTAATGCCTCCCCCCTATGATTTCATAGCATCTTGCTTGTTCTCAGAACTTTGGTAAGTTTTACACAGTCCAAAAATGTTCTTTCTCCCTGCAACCCTATAGTTAGTCCCATACCCCTTAAGGCAATAACCTTTAGTTCTCAAGCTGTTTTTTGGGAGGAGTTTTGACTCATCTTGGTAGATTTTGCACTGGGGAAATATGGTCTCATTGACATTTGTAGGAGTAGCTGATTCACATGCTCCATTTTTGCTGTTGGGGTTGTTAGGGTTGACCTGTTGTTTTGCTTCTGTTCCTTGCTGGAATTTTCTGTTATGGTTACCTTTTAATCAGATAACGCTGGTCTTCCAGGAGCCTAGTACCACCTGTCAAAAGTGGATCTAGGTCTGTTTGGATTTTTGGCCATCCTATATGGACATCCAAAGGACGGAAATCGGCTGAAGATACGAAAAGCATGAATGCTTTGCTTACTACTTCTCAGTCTCCTGAGAGTTTGATGTTACAGAGTTTTGTCTGCTACTTAACTCCTATTTAAATTTTTAGCCCTCTGTTTCTAGAAAGGAAGAGTGATGTATATTCTTACCATGATATTAGATACATACTCTGTGCTTCAGACTTGCACAGCTGGATGTGTCAAACTCACAAATCTACTGATGCAAAGTTCAGCCATGACCTAAACTAAGCAGCACTACTTGCTCTGCTGAACCTGTCGCAAAATCCATAAACTCTCTCACATCCTACTTCTGTGGTTGGTCTAGGAAAGAGATGTCTGATAATAGTGGTCAAAAAGTGCCAGTTTAAAAAAGGCAAAAAAAATAATATTACTCTCATTCTAAACAAAGCTATGTGTCTGAGGTAGACTGAAAGGCCACTTGTTTATCTGAGCTGCAGATATTCAGGTACTGCTCAATTCCTTTCCAAGGTGGCTGAGCAGGCAAAAGACACAGAGCCACAATGTGTGTTTTTCAGTATCTGGCTATCTGACATCAGTATTCAGAAAATCTGGCATGTATTATTTCTGCTCTCAGAGCCCAGGAGATAGCTAATACTTGAGACTTTGCCAAGTTGTTCTTCTCAGGAAGAGAAATATATTATTTGAAGGTTGCAAGCTTGTGTGTATATGTGCAGGGCTGTTTATTTACACAAAACATGTAAACTGAGCTCGTTTGCTTGAGCAGAGTAGAAACAAAGTGCAACAAGCAGCTATTTTGCTGATGTTTTCAAGTCTGCCTGTCTAGCAAGTACTGTACTAAAAAAAACACCCTTAAAATTCAAAAAACAACACCCAAAAAACCCCACGCAGCTCTCTCCTGAAATCACAGGCACAGCATTTTTTGCCGGTTTTTTGTTTTTTTTTTCCTCTGCTTTTTCAGCTGTTGTGTAAAAGACCTAATGTTCCTTTTTTACTGAGACTGAAAGGAGGGTATTCTGTCCGACTCTTAGCCTTGACTGCAGCCAAATATATTGAATGCTTAGAGAGTAGCTTAATCTCAGACATAAAATTTATAGGACAAAAATTCTATACCTACAATGCAACTTAAAAAAAAACCGTTTATGAGTATTGTAATACCTTTATTAACTTTTGAGGCAGTGCAGTTTAGTTCCAGGTCATACTGTATGGCATTTGAGGACTCTTGCCCTTTACTGCAAATAGTTCTTGTCATATCTTTCCCATGGACAGGTGTGAGCTGCTTCTCAGGGCTTCTGCCAGGTTTCCACTGGGTTTCTTTGGGGAAAGAGTGTTTAGATTAAGACCATCCTGGGTTTTGATTTTTGTTCCCCCTTCTAAGTGTTTCTTTTCTTCTCTAAAAGGCTCACTAGGTTTTCATGTGGTGCCTCATCACTCTGCCCCGTTGGTCTAAACCTGTATGAGTCAGTTGGAGCTGAAGAAACTGTATCTTCCTTAACTCCTGGAAACTTCTGAGACGACTTGTTGGTTCACTAAACTACTTCTGAAACCTTGTTGTTCACAGCTAGTAGTTCATGTGTGTACTATTGCCTGCAAAAAGTAATCTGAGTTTGAATTGCAGTGGAATTCTATGTGGAAATAATACAGTGGGGAGATTTAGCCTGGAATTTTACCTCCCACTCCAGTCTTCATTCTCCTTGTCACTGCTTTTGTTGAGTTACCATCTGGTCACAGTCCTCTGTCATCAGTTTTTTTACCTCATGCCTTTGATTTTGTGCTACTTATTTGAACATTTATTTTATGATGTAGTGAAAGATGTGGAGTATAGTATATGAAGTGAAAGTCGGAGACATGAAAATACAACAGGACTTCACATTTTGGTATAAATATAAAGTTTGATAACTCAGTTATCAGCTTGTAATGGCTGGAGTTCACAAGAGACAGAATGTGTTGTGATAGAGCAAAAGGATGGTAAAAGTATATACTGAAGTATATATTCTGTGCCCCTGTCACAACTCTGCCATTCAGCCAGTTCACAGTCCCCTCAGTCTCACTGTCTCCTCATCTAACCCACACTTCCTTGAGCTTTCCTATAGGGTTGTTTTGGGAATCAAAACCTTGTGCAAGTCGAGGCAGACAACATCCACTTCTTTGTCCTCATCAAACCAAGCCAGGCATGCAGTTGTAGGAGGGTATCAGATTGGTCACATGTGATTTTCTCTTTTTGAATCCATGTTGTTTTCTCCTTATAACCTTCTTTTCCAAGCTTAGAGATGCTTTAGATACTGGTGCACAAGGGTTTACTTGTAAAATACACAGCACTATGTTTTTCTTAGGGATAGGCACAGTATAATAATTAGTGGGCTACAGCTATTTTTATTTAAATATAAACCATGGTGTTTTGTATTGTGCGTACTGCCGTATGTAAATGGGTTCTTGCAAGTAGTTTAATTGACTGGAGGAGGAATGTATTATCATAGAATCTTAGAGAATGCTGCATTGGAAGGGATCCACTGGGGTCATTGAGTCCAACTCCCAGTCCTGCACAGGACACCCCCAAGAGTCACACCATGTGTCTCTGAGCATTTTCCAAATACTTCTTGAACTCTGACAGGCTTGGAGCTATGACCACTTCCTTGGGGAGCCTATTCCAGTGCCTGACAACCCTCTGGGTGAAGAACCTTTTCCTGATGGTCAGCCTAAACCTCCCCCAACAACTTCAGGCCATTCCCTTTAGTCTGGTCAGTGGTCACAAGAGTGAAGGAATCAGTACCTGCTCCTCTGTTTTCCCTCATGAGGATGTTGAAGACTGCAATGAGTTCTCCCCTCAGTCTCCTCCAGAATGACCAAACCAAGTGACCCCAGCCTCTCCTCATGTGGCTTCTCCTCCAGACACTTCAACATCCTCATGGCCCTTCTTTGGAGGTGTTCAGTGCCAGGCTGGACTCAATGCAGAGCAGTCCCCCTCAGTCAGAGGTGTCCCTGCCCATGGCAGGGCAGTTGAACTGGATGAGCTTTAATGTCCCTTCCAGCCCAAACAATTCTGTGATTCTATGATGCTGTGAAGTGCAGCAAATATAAGGCATTACAGGCAGCTACTATTTATTTACACAGTATTTGCAGGTAGAATTGCTTAAGAGCATAGTTAACTTTTTGTCCCAAAGCCGTGAGTGTGGTACATCTAATTTTATCTTTTTTTCCCAAGTAGTGCAATGCTTTTTTAATCAAGTCCTCCAGAGCTGAAAATCAGAGTTTTGTAATTTAAAATATAAGAGAAGATTGGGAGTTTTCAAGTTTCTTTCTAATTATATTTTGGCACGTTTGTTCATGTTGTTAGCATTCAATCCCATAATTCCATAGCAATGCAAAAGTCTGCTTTTAATTAAAATGCTATTTCATGGACTGTAGTAGAAACTGTTAGTATTTTGGTGAAATACAGATTGGTTTCCTTGTGCCAGATTGGAGGATTTAAATTGCTGTCTTGTAACAGTGCGGGTGATGTCAGCAAAATGTCAGTGGAAGTGATTTGTTGGGATTGAATTACTAACTAGATAGGAATATATAAAGTTGAGGGTTTGTAAGTCATCTTATTTGATATGACTTCAGAATGCAAATTACTAGGAACCATGAAATACATAATTTGTTTTACAAAGGAGAAAATGGAATGTAAGGGAGAGTAATGTTTCATGTAATCATAAAAAGCTTTCTGATAGGAGAAATTTTTAAGACCATTTATTTCCAACCTCTCTAACATGGGCAAGGACAACTTCCACTTGAGACTAGGTTGCTCAAAGCCCCATCCAAATTGGCCTTGAACACTTCCAGGTTTGAGGTATAGCTTCTCTGGGCAGCCTGTTCCAGTGCTTCAGCATATTCACAGTAATGCAAACCTGCTCTTTTTCAGTTTGAAGCCATTCCTCCTTGTCCTGTCAGTACATATCCTTATAAAAATTCCTCTTCAGCTTTCCTTTAGCTATTTGAAGGTGCGCTAAGGTGCTGCCAGAGCCTTCTTTTCTCCAGGCTGAATAAACAACTCTTAGCCTGTCTTCATAGCAGAGGGGCTCTTCCAGCCCTCTGATCATCCTGGTGGCCTACTCTGGACTCCAGCAGATCAGAATCCTTACGCTGGGGCCCGAGATCTAGACACAGCACTCCAGGTGGGAGTGGAGTAGAAGGGGAGAATCACCTGGACTTGCTGGCTGTGCTGCTTTGGATGCAGCCCAGGCCACAATAGGTTTTCTGAGCTGCTTTGTCAAGCTGACTTGTGTCAAGCTTCTCATTCACCAGCACCCCCAAAAAATCCTTCTCTTCAGGGCTCCTCTCAATCCATTCCCCCCCCCAGCTATATTTGTGCTTCACATTGCCTTGAAATTGTGCTTTACATGTGCAGCACCTTGTACTCAGCTGTGTTGGACCATGAGGTTCTGACAGACCCACCTCTCAAGCCAGTCAAGGTCCCTCTGGATCCCTTCCCTCCAGCGTGGCAGCACCACGGAGCTCGGTGTTGCTGGCAAATGTGCTGAGGGTGCACTTGATCTCTGTCACTGGCAAAGGTGTTAAACAGCACCGACCCCTGAGGAGCCCCAGCCCTCCCTGCCATCCTCTGGGACATCCAGCTGTTGGTCACAACCCTTTGAGTGCAACCATCCAGCCAGTTCCTTTTCCCCAAGTGATCCATCTGTCAAATTCATGTCCCTCTGGTTTAAAGAGAAAGATATTGTGTGGGACAGTGTCAAATGCTTTGAGTCATTATACTACTCCAATAAATATTTTGTTTGGCAATATAGTTTTCTTAGTTTTATGAGCTTCCTGCTAGTTAAATTTGGAAAATCTGTCTAGATATTACTAATTACGGTTCCAGTGTTGCTGATAATGACAAGTTTAATTTTTCCCATATCTGTTGAATATACTTTGTTTTGCATAGGTCATATTGTGCACTGCTTAAGGTTGGGGTTTTTATAAGTTTTAGTCAACTGCAAGTGGTTGTATCTGCATACTTCAGGACATCCAGGTACCTGTTGAGCTAAAATCCATAAACATGGTGGTGGTGTGCTGTAATTAGGTTCATTAACAATATAAACATGAAGTGTTTTATTCGCAGGAGTTTACTAGCATGTTTTTAATTGTATGACTGGTTTGTCTGTTTAGAACTTTTCTTGCAAGTGATTTGATTTTTCTTAAGACTGGGATTCTTAATATGAAAGATGCATATATGTGTTTCTTCCAAGCAAGTGTGGAGAGAACATGATAGGTCTGTTTTCTGAAGAGAAGGATTTTTCCCTCAGTTTTAATTTTTTTAGAAAGAATGGTATTTCAGTTTTGATAAATCGTTTGACATGTAAATATAAAGGCACATGTAAATGAAATAGATCTTTAAAATTTTGTTATGCATTTAGCCTAGTTTAGTACCTCTTGCTTTTTTTTAAACAAAATTAAAAAGTTCACCTGGTCCTCTCGCGTTTAAGTGAGTCCTTATACCTCAGCATTGTTGACTCCTTATCTTGTTTCCACTGTTGCTACACTTGCAGTTTGCAAACATTAAAGCTTTAGCTAAAAGAAACAGATACTGACTGAGGGTGGCCTAACTCTGGTTTCAGTGAGCAGCATTAATTTATGCCCACATTGATTGAAAGTATCTGTCTCCATCTAATACTCATGTTTCCAGCTTTCTTTTACCAGGCTGATGATTAGAATATACTTGCTTGAGGAAAGCTTGATCTATCTCCCTCCAGGATTCATCAATAGCTGTATTTATTTGGATAGTCCTTGGGGTTTCTAAGCAGAGCACCAAAAGTCATTGCTGTCCCTCAGGATCTGACTGTGCTGTGGTTAAAATGATGCCAGCCTGTGACAGTCAAAGTACAAGGCCTGTGTTTCGTTATCAAACACTGTTGTACTCATACTGCTTTAACTTCTAAGCTATTTTGTTCATTCTTGTGACCATTTTTGCTGTCATTTTTATTTCTTCATGTTGTGTTGTGCAGTTATGGATCAGTGAAGAACTAAGGTGTGGTTGTGATAATTCTTTACTGGGTTGAACATACTCTGATTTACCTTTTGATGATGCTTGTGCTTTCTTGGAATTTTTT
Source organism: Anthoscopus minutus (assembly GCA_013399455.1). NCBI lineage: Eukaryota > Metazoa > Chordata > Aves > Passeriformes > Paridae > Anthoscopus > Anthoscopus minutus. The sequence goes on from VWYI01015658.1 coordinate 116,450, forward strand.
GGTATTACAGCAGGAAGTAGCAGTTGTTCTGCAGCTTTTGACAGGTGCTCGTTGTGTGTGCACACCTGAGCTGAGCCATGCTGCTGAATGGGAGGATTGCTGAGTGTGGCAGTGCTGCTGCCCTCCTTGAATCTACGTAGGCTTATTAGGGAATTAGTATCTGATAGTACTCTGATTAATGATTAATGAATTACAAATATAGTTTTAGTTCCCTCTCCTGTTTGCTTTCCTGCAGGAAGGCTGATTTCTGGCAGAGAAACAAGTTACCTAAAGAGCTGTTGGTATCTTACACTGTCCCAGCTGTCTTTGAGGTAGATAGTTGCTGGATTTCCAGTTGGCAAATCCTGTAACAGGATTTTGGTGCTGGTGACATGACAGGCTTATCCAGATTCCTTATGCTTCCCACCAAACTACAGGGGATTAATACCTATTGTGTTTGGATCTGTGAGAAGGGCTCACTGCAGCCTCAGTGTTTTGCAGCCCTGAGAAGTGGTCCAGCTTTCCTCACTAGCCTTCCTGAAGTACCCTTTGCCCCAAAAAGGATTTCCACCACAATGAGCCGAGTTAGTTTGCTGGGACATCAGGTAAGTGCCAAAGCCTTAATGCTGGATGGGAGCATAACATTCATGTTTAGATTTTAAAACTTTACCTGGGATTCTCTTGTTACTGTTCTAAGTCAGCCTTTGTGCTTTACCATTATTATGTGTTCTTTTTTATTGTGGTCCTTGCCATTATAGCTGCAGTTGGCAAACATTATAGCATTAGTTAAAAGAAAATGTTACAGGCGAAATTTTAGAATTTAACATAAATTCTGGTATAAATTAGTATGATGATTTAGATGAAAGCTCATTTGTATTAAGTAAGAATATGGTATGTCTTTTAGCATATTGAATAATCAAATGCCTAATAAAGGTCGTGCATAGTTCGACATGACTGAGTTATTTAGTAATCCTTCAATGTCTACCTGGAACGTAGGCAGACATTTCTTTTTAATTATTAGATAGTGCGATCTTCACCTTAGCATATTGCGTGGGTATTTTGGGTTCAAGGTACATTAAAATGAAACAGCAGTAACAAAAACTATGAAATATTCTTGGATATATGGTTCCCACTCAGGAATTGCAAAGTCAGCCTCTCCTTGAAGGCTGATGTGGAAGAAGAGCTCGCCTACAAAACACAGGCTCATTTGGTCTTTTAGAGCCTTGCCACCCAATTCCTTCCAATCTCAGGGGATGAAAGTTGAGACTTTCATGGGGTTTTTCTTGTGATCCTGGTTTTCTGATAGGATCATCATGAGTGTGACATTTTATTGCTTCTCTCCACAAGTGTCCACGATAACTGTATTCCTTGCATTTGGATGGTTTCCATTTTTACTATTTCTTTTCAGCATTAATTAATCCAGCATCTTCTAATTCAGAGATAAACAACAATAATCAATCTGTGTGGTATAAGGCATTTAATTTCTTGTCTCAGCGGTTCTTACTGGCAGCAGTGGAGCTGTTAGACTTTCAAGGCATACCGTTTCTGTTTGATAAAGTTTTGACAATGTAGTCATTGTTTTTTAAAAAAAAACGTGTAATATTTGTGACTTGCAAAGATTACATGTCCAGCATATGTGATGCATCACCTCTGTATTTCTAAAAAGGAGAATATTGCTAAAGCGAAGCATTCGCAGTCCTGTTAGAATTTATATGAAGTAGTGATGTGTTCAGTGTATCATGCATGTCAGCAAATAGTTATTTGTGGAATGAGAAATGGTGTTCTGATCTGTAATCAGTATTATGGCTTTTTTAGACCAGTCTTGGAATGAAAAATTTTTCTAAATTTTAACCCTAGTTCAACAATTATGCTTTCAAGAACAGTTTTCTGAATTGTAAGAGAAAACCCCACCAAAATATTCTAGAGAATTACCTTAATTTTTTTTGCCCATTTCAGTGATTTGGGTATGTTAGCCAGACACTGGAGATCTAAAAGGTGTCAAATACTCACTTGAAATATGAACGTAGCTGTTACAGACCACTACTCCAAAGACAAGTTCACTGTGTCTGAAATGTTATGTTTTTGTTGCAGGACAGGTATTTAAGCTTTAAAGTTATAACAGTATATACTAGATCATGCTAGTATGAAAGGACATTTGATCTGAGTTTTAGTAACCCCAGGAGACAGGGCTGCCTTGTTGATAGCTCTTCATGAAGGTAGAAGAATATGTGCAAGTCACTGAGCTTTTGACAAGGTGATTTAGGGTGATGGCATTTGCTCTCTCTGAAGCAGTTTAAAAGGAGAGACCTTCAAATACCAGTGACTAAAAATATTGTATGATTCGGTTTCATTCTGAGAAGAAAGACAACCCTGTTAATAGAGCAAAATGTAAGAGCTTAATAGCTCTAGTAAATGTTTCGGCTCAAATACATATAATGCCTGTCATTATAAAATATTGACTCACATATATACTCTGCACATTGTACAAAGCAGTATCTATATAAAAATGCTGTGTTTCTTTGTCATAATTTACAATACAGAATGTTGGATTAATCAGATCAGTAAGACTTGTTAAGGAGACCCACTTGTTACAAGGGAGTTCTCCACCTTGTAATGAGCTCTCTAGTTTTTAAAAGGTACCTCAGTTTGCAGGAGTGTGAGCAAGTTCTTTTCACCCAGGATCAGGAATGGAGAGCTGAGAGACTCTTTTTTGAGTTTGGACTTCATTGTTCTTCCTTATCTATATTACATATTTACAGACAGTGAGGAGCTATATACACTAGGTTAACAGGGTACAAAATGGAGACCGAAGAATCTCTTCAAGATCTTTTAAGTGTCAGCCCATCCAGTAATAAAATGCCAAGTAACTTATTTTCATTAATAACCCAATAACCTGACACCTGTGTCCTGCAATGTGGATTCTTCCATCCAATCACCTGTTATTACCCAAAAACCCTCGAAGAACAAGAAGATGAAGGAGAAAGAGCAAATGCCCTAAATCCCCCATCTTGTATTTCACTTATTAATGTAACTAAAACTCCAAACTCTTAACTTTCTCACCCAGTGGCTTAATAGAATTCTATCTAGCTTAGTCACATTGCTAGTTTCTCTACTTAGCTTTAGAAGCTTTCTCCATGGTTTTAGTTAAAACTCAGTGTTCTCTTAAGTGTCTGAGTCTGTCAGCACAGATAAGGAGATATTTTCTGTGCCTCTGACTCCAACAATACTTAGTTAAGATGATGCTGATGTCTACATAGAGTGCTAATGATTTTCAATATAAGGTCATACTGCATGGATCAAGAATCTCAGAAGATTTGTGTGTGTGTGTATATATTTATTTCAGTATCACTGGCAGTAGAAATATTGAGGTGAATCACTCAGCTCAGTTGAGTTTTGTTCTTCGTGAGTCCATAATGAACTGTGTATTTACCCTTTAAGCCAATTGTACTGTACGCGTCATAGTTCTTAGGATTCTGTGTAAAATTTCACAGAGAAGATATTTCATACTGAAAAAAAACACGACAAGGCCACAGTTTCACAGCTGGCTTAAGCCTGTGACGAAAGTCTAGCCTTTTACCCAGCACTTGATTCTTCTGTTTATCTTTAGTACTGGCACCAGTCCTTTAGATGTAATCCATTAGATGAAGGTTTGATGAGCCTGAGAATTGCCACAAAGGCTGGGAGCAGGTTTTCATCTGGATTAAGGAGCTACATGCCTTAGTGGTGTGAACACAAATACGGGCAGAGGAAGTGCCTGGAAATAAGCAGGAGTCCTTTTCACTGGAAGAATCGAGCTGGAAGCAAGTGAATTGTACAGATTCTAAAGTGATAATTCTAATGAATACCACTCAGAAGATACACTATGAATAACAGCAAATCCAAGAGCTCATTGCCACTGAAATAACGCATCCATCCTCTGTGCAGTGTTGTCTGCATCAGATTATGCCTGCATTTGCACTTACTTTGCAACTGACCTGTTATGCTTCAGCTTGTTAGAACAGCTTCCAAAAGACAGGAATAAAGGAGGGATAGAGCTGGTGCAGAGGACAGGGTGCTCGAGGCTATGAAAGAGAGGAGCAAACTGCATCTTGCACAGCAACACTCAGTTCAGGTTGACCTCATATGTATGAGCAACAGAGGCACTCTCAGCCCCAGGAAAGGAAAAGGGGAGATGAGTTCTTGCCATCAAAAAAGGGAAGGAAGGGATGTTGATTCCTTCTTCTGGTGGTGTTTATTCTGTGTCCTATCTTGCTTCAGCTGTATCACTTGTGGCTCTTCTGTTCATTTAACCTGTTAGACAGAAAAGTTAGGTCATTGGTTTTGCTTTCGGGGCTTTTTGGTGGATTTAGCAAGAGAGGAGACAGGTTAAAAAACTGAGGTAGAGAGTTTGACTTCCTACTCTTGTAGTGTTAGTATTAGTCATACTGATATGGTCTGGATAGTAAAATTGAGGGATTGCTGAAAAAATTTCAGAAAAAAATTGCTACAAGAAGGAAATAGTGTGCATAAAAATGTAGGAAATGTGAAATGAAGTTCATGGGGGAAAAACCTTTGAAATCTGCTGATGGGATCTAGTGCAGTTATCAGTGACGAATGCTGGGTCCACAGAAGTTGCAGCTCAGTGCTGTAAAAGAACTGTAAGGATGATGTTAGAAACTGTCAGGAAAGGAAATAGTGAATAAGCACTATCTTGTGCCTCGAATATGGTTTTCATCTCAGAAAAAATAAAATGGTTGAGAGAAACTACGTGGAAAATATGAAATGGTGAGTGAAATGAAAAAAGCAAATAATTTTTATTTTCTATTTCTTCCCACACAGGAAGCTTGCATGCAATTTTTGAATAAACAAAAAAGAAATTGTTCTTCAGATACGGGCAGTTAAGTGTGTAGAAGTTCTTGCCACAGGATGTAAATGTTAAACTTTTATCGGTTCATAGTGATTTTATCAGTTTGGAGTGACTGAGCAAGTTTGTAGAAAAATACTTCACTGAAGATTGATAAATACAAAGATTTTTGTCTGTGGCCCCTATAGCAAATTGTTGCTGACTGAGCCAGTGCTTGGCTGTTGTTTGATCATTGCTGTACCCTTCCCAAGGTGACTACTTTCAGCCACTGTCAGGAGTAGGATAATGGACAAAGGAGATGCAACTTCAATGTGACTCAGTGTAACTGTTCTTCTGTTAAGAGAACTCAAAGTAGCTACATTAATTGTCAAGATAAGTTTTGTTTTGGAGAAAATTAACTTATAATCTTTAGTGGCCTGAGTAAATCTAGGCTTTCTCTTACTGAATATTAATGGATCACTGATAATGTTTGAACTCCTTACAGTTCAAATAAAGAAAAAAATGTTTTTGAAGGTGAAAATTTGCAGCTGTTGATTATTACACCTCTACAGGTAGAATAACAGTTGTGCTGTTCTGTATTAAAATTGTAGAAGATAGGTTAAATCATGTATACAAAGTGATTGTTATACTCAATACACAAAGTATTGAGAGTTGCAAATTCATGCTGTGTTTTTAAAAACCTTGGTCAGGGTACACCTGATGAAAATCTTGTGTTTGTAGATAAGAAAAAGTTCATATGTGTGGGTTTGGAAGTGATTGGTAGTATATAGTAAAAATCACAAACTTGATGTTCTTTTTCTAGAAAATATTTCTGTATTAGTCCTTTGTTGTGAAGATTGTTTTGGAATTGTGAACAGTAAGTTGTTGAAGCCATTTCAGGTGCTATGCTAAAGGCCCTAAGTATTCTCTCTGTAATGATTACTCACTTGGGCAAGCTATGTACAGAATAAAGAAGAAATAAACTTGTACCGTGTTTTTGAAATGTATACAGAAGTTACAAAGGTGTTCTGAAATGTTCACTTCCTACTCTCAGAAATGTTTTTCATACTCATCCAGGTCTTCACATTTTTAAAATAAAATTTCTAGTCTGTTATATTCTCTGTTTTGCATGAGTCAGATGTGGATTAGTAGTTCTCACTGTTTTAATTAAAGTGGCAGAGTTGTTGAATCCTTATCAAGGCAGACTGAGGTGGAAAGGACAAAACAGAATAAAACCTCACATCTCATCTTAAATCTTAGGTTAATAATCTCTTAAGTCATGGTCATATAATTGTTTTAACCACCTACAGAATCTTCTAACGTAGATGGTAGTTTTATGTTAAAAGTAAGAACATGCAAGGAAAATATTTAAATTCCAAAAGGAAAATGTACAGGTTTTCAAGCTTGCAAAAGGAGACTATGTAATCCTACATCTTTCTGTATTCTGAAGTCATTCTATTTTAGGGATATGTGTGTGTTTTTTAAGTAAAAAACTGTTAAGTGAGTGCGACATAATTTTTGATGACAATAGCAATGTAACTACAGTATATGAGAGATAGATGGAGAGTCATGGGGCTCACACAAAACTGGAAAAACCCTTTTAGTACTTACCTGGCTTTGAAGTTGCTTTATAGATGCATGGTATACATTTTATATGTATTTTATAGAAACAGAAGAGCTGGAAATACGTACAGAATTAATGAAGTCATGACAGTGTTTTGGAGCTCTTCTTTGAGAGAACCAAAGCCAGAACTGTTCTGTTGCAAGATGAGTACTAATTCTTGGAAAATTTCTGTTCTGTTGTCTTTCTACTTACTGAATTAGCCTCAAGGCTTAGAGGCTTTAGGTTAAAATCCTGATTTTAAGTTGGCTTAAAAATTAAGAATTAAAAAAATTTAGAAGCTCTCATCTGGTTTTAATTCAAACGTTTGCTTCTGTTACAGTTGAGAAATTTCGAGCTACTCTATAGCCTGTTCCTACAGCTGAATGAGGTCAATTTTAAATCTAAGTAGATTCAACTATTGCTTTCCTGTTTTCATAACTGGTATACAAATTCCATTCTCCAATTCTTCCATATGGTAGCTGACATCACATTCATCTTGTCACTTGTGTGTTTCAGATTTCTGTTTTGATTTCCCAGCTTAGTTTCAATCTCTCTCTTACAGAAATGTGACTACAGTCTTGCAAGTAACTTCAGTCTCTGTTTGCCATAGTACTGCCATAGACTTTTGGTTGGACCCACATACTAATTTATTTACTGAGAGCTACAAGCCATTGTCATTGACACAGTGTTTGTCCAGAACTTTAGAAATTCTTTAAAATGCTGAGAATTACTTTTGTATAAAAAAGTTATACCGCTGTGTTTTTTTATAGCAATAGGAAAGGCATTTTTATAAGCTTAGTTGTAAAGTTTTTTATAGATGTTAATAGTGCCTTATCGGCAGCTGAGTTCCCTCTCACCACTGTGTACGTGTAGCACATGCTGCCTATTACACCCACTTGTCCATATTTTTAAATTTATTTTTTTTTAAATTTGAATGACAGTTCATGAGCAGTGCTGAAGAGTAAGATTGTACTCAGCCAGACCCATTTTCAACTTTGAAGGTGAGTGGAGTGACTTTGGATTTAGGGTATTGTGTAAGTTGTGTGACTCTGGTCTGCAGTTTCTTCCTTCTGAAAGAAGAGACAAAAAAAAAAGTCCTCATAAAAACACAGTTAATTTGTTGTATTTTGCTAGACTCATTCTTTCAGTATTCAAGGTTATCTTTAGCTTGCTTTTTACAGACTGTTGTACAGTGTTGTTACAAAGAACCTCCATTCTTAATCAGCCCATTGGCTGTGAAGCCCTGCCAGTGATGCTCAGTTTTATTTAAAAAGAACCCCTTTGATTTTGGAGAGAGTTTGATTTTGGCAAGTGACTTAAACTCCAGGATTTGTTTTGATATAAGTGTACATTGAGTAATTGTACCCATCTCAAGGAAGTGCAATGATCCTTTTTCTTAGGAGAACATTTTTTTAATCTTAAGTATAAAATGAGAGTCTGAATTAGATGCCTTCATGTTATATTTCTCTGCTACTGCAATTTCTCTCCCCTCATACCATAATTTAAGAGGGCAAAGAATCCATAATACAAACAGTAGGTCCTTCAAAAGCACTCAGCATTTTATGTTCAAAGGTGGCATCTCCACTTTTCTGCTAAAGCTCCCTGGTTCCATTATCAGTAGTGGTTTAACCTTACTGTGTAGGTAGAGGTGAAGTGACAAGACTTCATGGGGACTGTGGAGAGCTGTGAGCCGAGCATCCCTTCCTTCCTGTGCCTTCAGTGCCTTAGAGTGCACCCCAGGCAGGCTGGACCTGGGTAGCTGTGCCTGGAGCTGGCTGTGCTCTTCAGCGTGGACCTGCTCAGGCACTTCTCACGCTTTCTGTGCTCTTCCCGAGTTCCTGGGAGCCAGTGTGGGAGAGGAGTGTGGAGATGTCGCCCTGCAGAAAGCTGGTGGATGTGCTGGGCAGCAGGACGTGGAGCTGAGCCCGGGGGCCTGGCAGCCAGCCTGCTGGAGAGGTCTTCCTGTAGTGAACACAGAGGTGTTGTTCTGGAGCAGCTGACGCTGAGGATGTCCTAAAGGCACCTCCTGGAGAAATGAAGGCAGATCTGTGAGCCTTTATCTGAAGATTTCTGTGTTGTCTCTGTGCAGAAGGATCATTGTTAAAATTACACATAATTGCTTTGTCCATCATCTGGACAGATACAGGCAAGAGAGTGGTTTCCTGAAATAACTTTGCAATTCAGACTGTTAAAATTACAAAACACCTTTTGCTTTTATTAGATTAAATGAAAAAAAAATGAACCTATCTTTGGGTTTAGAGCTTATTCTTCAGCTCAAACAAGAACCAACTCACTGTCAGTCTGGTTGAACAACTGCAAGCCTGAACACGAGCCTGATTTTCATTCCCAGTATCAAGAGCTGTTTATTAAAAGATTGTTGTTCTTCTTCTCTCAAGGCTTTTACAGTTTAAAGACCACTGTGGTGCACTTGCAATTGAAGGCTGAGTCCAGTAAAAAATACTGAGTGTGACTTTATTTTGCATTCTAATGTTTGACTGTCCTTTTAAAGTTTCCATTAAATGTTTATCTTACCATTCAGGATAACTTGTCCTTTTCTAATTATATAATTATTTGCAGTGTTTCTAAATTATTGTAGATCAGGTGTGAAAAGTGAAAGAGAACAGTTTAAGAGGTGTTTGTGTTACGAGTTAGATTTAAGTCTGTTTGAAGTATGGCCTGTCATGGCAGAACTGGGCCCACATTTATAAGCTTTCAGTGTGGATTAGGCCCTGTGTTCAGACATGTTTTGATTTAACTACAGGCCCTATCCTGGGAGAATTGAGGGCAGATTCTGCTGTTTGGAAAGCAGACTTCCAAAACTGTCACTTGCTGTTCTATTCATACACTCTTGCAGCAGTAATTTGTGAACTTTCCTGCCTTTTGCATGCTTATTTTAGGTGACTCGTTCTGCAAAACATGGCCTCCTTTGGTTGAGCTGGTTAGTGAGCTGTAAAAATGGGACCTGCAAGAGTATATTTCTAAGAAAATATATTTTTAAAGTTTCTTGATTTTAAAGTTTTTTTGATTTTATTTTTCATTATTCTGATTTGGAGGAAAAATATGGAAGAACACATTGTTCATAGCCACATTCTCATTTTGACCTTAAGCATTTGACTTCTTGCAGAGGCGTTTGTCCAGTCTTGGTAGTCACTAGTGCAGCAGCAACTTAATGGTGCAATCATCATATGCCATTTTACTTTGATTTACAGTAATTTTTAGTTTGTAGAGGATGAATTTATTAGTTTTATTTAAGCTCATGCAGTTTTACAGTTAAAAAAATTCTGTGAAGTTTCAATTTGAACAAATTGTTGTGGGTCATTTGGGCATAGTTCCTAATTGTTATTCAATCTCGGGTAGAATTTGGACGCAGGCAGAAGAACTGTGACTTTATTTTCAGCCATAGGCCAAATAAAACTACTCTATTTCAAATACCTGTGCTTTCCAGGTAGGTTGCTTGGTAAATCTGCAGATTTTAACAAGAGTTTTAGCAGATTAGGCAGTCTGTTCATTTTTATAATTGATCTCTTCCAATTACTTCCCCATTGTGAATTTCTTCCAGTGTCTTTAAAGAGCAATGTAATTTAAGATGAAAAACAATGTCAGTGTATTGCCAGCATTGTAGGGGTTTCTCTTAAATGTGTATCCATAAACCATTTTTAGGCATGGAGTCATATGCTTGGTTATTTAACCTTGCAGAATTGTCAGAAGCTGAGGAAAACAAAATGTAGCAATTCAATTCACATATGTTGCCACACCTGTATTCTCTTCTATATTAAAAATAAAAAATAAAAAGTGAGGGCTTTGCAGGCCCTACCACTTCACTTGTTTCTGTCCTTGCTCCTCCACCACTGGGAATGGAGACAGGGCAGTCTGCAGCTGCCTTGCAGGTGATTAACTCAGTTTACAGTGCATGGGTAGGAGATTGCTGCAGTTTGAACCCTCTCTGAGGTGTAGTCACATGTAGCACTAAGAGTACATGCATCTTGATTCTCACTTTCTCTAAAGAATTAAAAAAAATCCAAGTCTGAAAGAATTAACAACAGTAAGTAGAGCATGGGAAGCTGCAACAAGCAAGTTATGTTTTCCAATATCTCTCCCTTTTGCTAAAGAACTGTTCCTGTACAAACATGCAGCCTGACTGCTGCATTTGTGTTTTAAAAGAAAATCCTTCCTAAGCCAGATATAAGTATACAATTGATAGGTAATCTAAAGAAGATGGAAAGCTTTGCATTTCCCTCAAACCTGTTTTCAGATAATTTTCTGTGTTTCTTAGAGGACATCTGGAATAAAGTCTCACACTATGATTCCTAAGGTCCTCATCCTCAGTATTTTTGTGACCCTGAAATCATAGATTTGTTTTGTGAGGAGCAAATAATACTGTTTATTTCACTGTAGAGTCTACATACATTTTGCACTGCACATTAGTTGCAATGCAAATTATTGCTGTATTTTTTTTAACTATAACAGTAGTTTTGTTCTCATTGTTTCTGGTTCCTGAGAATTTCCTCAACCTGAACAAAATTTTATTGCAAATCTTTGTCATCTACAGAATCAGTATGATTAGCTTTTGTTGCATCTAACAGAATTGTGCTAAAACACATCTGGAGCTTAGAAATTGTGTGGTGACTGTGGATCAAACCTCTTTTTTGAAAAGGTAAAAAACCTCAGAATTGCATGTCTTTTGAGGCATCTCTGTTGGTGTTGTGCACACATGTTCCTTTGCTTGTGTATGTGTGTATTTTTGACATTTTCATTTTGTTGCAGTACCCAGAGATACTGCACTCTGGTTCTTCCTTTACATATCAGAGTTACAGGTTTTAAGGACCATGTTTTGCAAATTAGTTTTGCATAGGCCCTTAACCAGCCTATACTTTGCAAAAGGGGAGAGGGTGTGCTTAATTTTTGTCCACTCTTGACATTTTGTGAGGAAGCTTGTGGTTTACTTTCATGGGGATAGTGTATCACTTAAGTGAATATTAAATATAATTACCAGAGATAAATGCCTGAAATAAATGGCAAAAGAGGATCAGCAGAGGCTGAAGGGGCAAAACATTGTAGGGTTTTTTGCCTCACAATTGAAATAAAGTCTTTGTACCTACACACTTCTCTTGCTGTGATTTCCACTCCTGAACCAAAATCCTTTTTTTGGTGGGGAGGCTATGGTACCTGCAGTTCTGGTCACAGTTCAAAACCAGGCAAGAAAACATGAGCTAAGTCTCATTTCTGGTGTCTGTTTTCCTTTAATTGATCTAAACATTTGGCAGAGTAAGCAAATTTATGGGAAATAAATGATTTATCTTCCTGTTTATATCTTGCAACTGTTTTCTGCTCTTGCTGGCCTCGGTCAGCTGAAGGCTCTGTAGAGAGGCTGGAGTGAGCAAAGCCTGGAAGATCAGCAGGGAAGTATTCCTTCACCTATCTTTGTCCTAACTTAGATTGGTTTTTTATTCTACAGATTGAAAAAAAAGCCCCCAAACACCAAATATTCATGGATCTTAAAACCCACTTTGCTATAACAGTTTTGCTTCTGGTCATTGATTATTAGGCAATATCTTTTGAAACCATTTCAAATACATGTAATTGTGTGTTAGCACTTAAGGTAGTGTGCTTTTTCCAGTGGGATCTGACCAAAAAAAATTGCCTTAAAGAAACTTTCTGAGGCTTACCATTAATTTTAAGTGCAAACTAGTATTTTATGTTTAAAAAGCAGATTTCATTTAAGGATTCATTCCTATTCATTTAGTTGTATTTATTACTGTGATCTTACCCTTTTGCCCAGTTGATCTTAAAATTGCTCACAGTACTGATGGATGTGTACATTGTTCATGTGCAGTGGAAAGTACACTGTTTGTGGAAGGTACAGCCGAGAGTGCTGCTGAATGTTCAGACTGTGCACAAAGATTAGTCTGGTACTGGAGTTCTCATTTGCACGAAGAAGCAGCTGCTCTCAAACTAGAATTGGTTCATTTTTCATTTTTACATATCTTAGTGATTCATAAAGATTTTGATCTTTTTATTTAATGACAGGCATAGGTAAATAACAGGCATCTCTGAAAATAGCAGTTTGTGAAGGAAAAATTACTTTTTTCTGTTACTGGGTTAAGTTGCAGCTTGCTACAATTTTGTAGAATCTTTATTTGAATATATTCTGATCACCTGAAAAATAATGAATAGCATTATGAAGTCCAAGTGTCTTTGCAGTCGTAATAATGAAGTGAAATTATACTACACTGCAAAATGTAAAAATTTTCTGTATATTGCCTTGCTACAAATATATGGAAGACATCTACTGATTTGTAAATTGATTGAAGAAACTGCTATCTTCTCTAGACTGCTAAGCCAAAATCTGCTGTAAGCTTGGAGCTGTCTGGCTTAGTGATTTTTGGCTTCTGCAAATAGCTAACAATGAAGCCCAAACAGTTGATTTTAAAATTGTTCTCAATTACCTTTGCCCATTGTCACTATGGTATTTTTAGTGCAGCTGTTTTCAAAAGAATATAGTTTTTCTGATCAAAACTTAGTTTTGTGACATGTTTGGTTCATTTTATTATTGTTCTGGGAGTGGAAACAGTTATGACTGGAATTTAGGCAACTCTATATCTCAATTGTTATAATCTCCCCATTAAAAGGAAAATTATTTTTAATACAGTTTATTCATTTACTAATATGGTACTCATTAATTTGAAATTAACTACCTATTTCTACTAGTCATCTAATATGTAAATTGCCCCTTTTTTCTGTCATTTTTGGCGACAATTGAAGTTAACTAGGTTTCTAAGTTCTAGTTTCTAGTCTCCTCACCTTTCTAAGTTAGGTAGCTACATTTTGTCTTCCTGGCATGTGGCTTCAGTATGAACACTATTCTAATTCAGTTTGCACTGCCTAGTATTTCATGTTGATACTTTCTTCCTGCCAATGACAATTATTTCATCACATCCATAGAAATTTAAGTTTGGAGATAATTATTTTGAAGTCCCAGGTTATATGATAAATTGCATATGTTGTTTTCAAGAGATATGACACCTGAGTGGTATTTTTGAGTCAAAGATAAAATTGCTTTCAAGAACATGTCTTCTCTGTATTCTTTTGCAAAGCATATGTTTTGTGGGCCTGTCCAATGTTAACTAAAACAGAGCAAGAGTCTTTGTGTATGACTTCGGTAAATATTTTTAATTTTAGGTCTCTTTACAAGTCTAGAATCTTACTTATTTAAAATTCATGAGATACATAAGTATTTTTATGTAAAATGATATTTTAAAAGGAAATGTCATTTCCTTTTAGAGGTACTGATTAATCTACTTCTATTTAAAGATCTAATAACTCATACCATAATCACACTCTCATTAGAAAATAAATAGACAGTTCTGGGGAATCACAGATGTATGAGCTAGTCATAGACTTAGGATGTTAGAAACAAACAAAAAACCAATCTAATCTTTGTTTTCCTGAAGATACAAAGAAACTTACTTTGACTATATTATGTGATGGAACTATATGCATTAATTTCTTCACTTCTATTTTATCTTGGTGGGTCTTGGTCAAAAAAACTACCTCAGGCTCAGTTCACTTTACTCAGTACCAGCATTTTGGATGTCAAACTGGCAAATAAAAGTCAGCCTAATAAATGTTGAAACAATGCAATAAAAAAATAACTTATATAATAACTATAAAAAATAGTAACTTTTCATATAAAATGAAGGAGTCTGAGATGATAGTATTTAGGGAACTGCTGTTTAAATAGTTGCTTCATAAAAGCATCAGCTTTGTGTTCAGTTAGTGATAAAAAGAGGCAAATACATGGTTAGAAATAAAGGAGGAGACAAAATGGTAGAAAATGTCATTATACCAAAATTTATGCCCTCCACCCATTTTCAATGGAATATTGCATATGAAGAGTACAGCATAACAGGGTTCAGGGAAGAGTGAAAGGTAGGATCTTGACTTGTAGAGCAGCTTTCCTGTGAGGAAAGACAAAACTGAGTAGGAATCTTCAAGGCTGACAAACAGATGGCAGAGGGTGTACAGTTGATGTCTCTAAAATTGTGTGCCAAGAAGAAGGTGACTGTAGAATGAATGTTTGCAGGCTTTCAGGACAAGAATCAGAGGGTATCAATTGAAGCTGCGAGATGGCAGATACAGAACAAACACGAGGTAATGATCTTCTGGAAAGGGTGTAAGTGTGCTCTGGAATTTCATGCCATGCTATGCCATATGAGACAGATGTTAGAAGTTTCTATTTGCTCACAGGGGAACTGGATAGATTTATGGAGTAAACATCAGGTGGGAGTTACTAAATACACAGAAATCCCATCTGGAGTCTTGGAGCTGCCATTTTCTAGACAGCATGGAAGTGCTTATGGGAGGAAGGATCCCTGTGTGCTTACTTTGCTCTTATACTTTGACATCTGCATGTAGCTGTTTTTCTAAATATAGGTTATTCGTCTGTGTGGATCACTGAACTGACCCAGAATAGCCTTTTTAATATCATTGTGCTCAAGTTTCTGTGTCTGCTCCTTTTTATGGGATTTCTGCCCTCAAGATAATTCATTTCAATTAATTTTTTTCAGCTTTAAAGCATTTTGTTTGGAAGCAAGGCTATATAGCTGAGAAAAAGGGTAAGACTTGAGTTCAGTAATAGATGTTTCTGATTGTGCAGATCGAGGATTGAGTCTTTCCAAATCTTTTTCAAAAATGAAGCTTTGGAGTCTTCCTCAGGTTGTCTGCACATAGAGAATTCATGTATCCTCTGTGTCTCCCACTCTCATGTTTCTAGTAAGAAATTCTTCCAGACCAAAAAAAAAATTACTTAAGACCAGTAGTTCTTTTCAAAACATATTACCTTTGAAGAACTATTCTGAGAGAATGTAACAGAGGTGAGGGAAATTATTAATGTTTTTCTTCCCTGTGAAAGTCTCTGCATCATTTCCTACCCCTTTAAGTATGCTTTAAATGTATTTTGTGTTACGTCATTTTTCAGTAAGCTGCCTAACAAAGTTGCTTTGGTATTGAAAATGCATTTTGGGCATCATTCAGTGGGTTGTTTGCTGTTTAGAGGTTTGAATTCTCCTGATCTCATGCCTAGTACTGGAAGCTGAGCACCAGCATGGGTTGGTTGCCCCTGAGAGACGTGGTAGAATTTCCATCCTTGGAGATATTCCAAGAAAGCCATCTGGAGATGGTTCTGGACAGCTGACTCTAGGTGGTTTGGCTGGAGCAGCAAGGATGTTGGACCAGATGATCTCCAGAGGTCCCTTCTATGATTGTGGGCATACACAGCTTGAATCAGAGGAAAAAACCAACACCAAACCCCCACCAGAATTGTGGGGCAGTGTTTGTATGGCAATTTTTTTAAAGGAGTCTGGGGGGGAAAGAGAGGAAAGATGTGCCATCCTATTAAAAGAAGGGGAATACTGGATGGTTAAGTTGGCTTTCCTTTGTTTCAGATTGTGTTACAAAAAATAGCCTTCATAGTCTCCTATCATGCCTATTTTAGAGTAAGACTCCTAAAGGAATAAATTAGCTTCAATTTTCTTCACAGGATGCTTGAAACCACATGATTTTACTTATGAAGTATGGAGCTTGTCTGTCTTTTTGAGTGAAAACAAGGAGAAAGGAATATACTGAAGTCCGCATACGTGTACATTTCCTATGCTATGCTTTTGAGACTAGTAATAAAGATATGCTTTGAATATCTGATAAAAACAATCTGAGAATACTTAAAACTGCTTCAGCCAGCCTGGAGGCCTCCAATGAAATCTAAATGTTGTATATATGTTCTCTGTTGCATATTATATAAATATTACTTAAGCTCATTTCCTGCTTACATGGAACCTATGTTGGCAGTAGAAATCAGGTCCAGTTTCCATGGCAACACGGTGGCACTGGGAGAAGGGCTGATGCTGTGCTATGGTTGGTATTTTTATGCAAGGGAAGAGGTGCAGACCTACATTTTTAAACAGGAAATGTATTTCAAGGCGCAAAAACACTTAGCAATTTTTATAAATTTGTTGGATAAGTAGATACGTCTGACAATAGAAACTGAAACCTATTGTTTGCTGTTTGCAATAGAAAAACAATTTTTAGTTTTACCTAACATTACAGAAAGCAGCTGTTAAATATATACACAGTAATAACCGCTATATTTGCATGGAAATAGCAAGGAGACTTATGTACTGAGGACAAAGGAAGTTTTGTCCTGAGGCAAAACAGGGACAAAATAGACTGAGGTGTAGTCTCCTAGTATTTTCATTATAGCTTTTACCTTCTGAACTCCTTTCAAATGATTTGCACAAAGTAATTAAAGTCACAAAGACTTAAAGAAGAATGCCTCTTTTTTAATGGCAGTCATTTTGCTCTAGGTCTGTGTTTACAAAAGTTAATCCTTGCTTGCTTATTTTTTCAACCCTCTGTTATCCTTCTGTGGTACTTAGTACTGGGAATCATTTAAGGGAGGGATTTCTTAATCCTGCGATTCTGATGCGATTAAGGTAAAGCTTTGTTCGTCTTGACTGTTGAGTGGGTGGTTGAGTCACTAACCCAGGAGGTGTTAAAAGATGTGTAGATGTGGCACTTAGGGACATGAATTAGTGGTGGACTCGACAGTGCTGGGTTTATGGTTGGACTTGATTACCTTAAAGGCCTTTTCTGACCCAAATGATTCTATGATCTCTTTGCATTTCTGTACTCCTCCTACATGCAAAGTACTTGCTCTACCTCAGTGAAGTGGGATGTTCTAAGAAGTCAAACCTTCTGAGAAGACTAACTGAACTGGAAGCAGTATTCTTTAGAAGTGTGAAGGGCTCTGTTCATCTCTGTGAATCATCATCTTTATTTCCCAACCCTGGCACTATACAGTTAGTCTGTGTCTGATGTTGCCTAGCAACAATTCATCAAATGTCTAAAGGGAACTGATTTACCCTAGCTGGGACTCTAGTAGAAATCCAAGTAGATAAAATGTTCATGGAGGAATATTAGCCTTTTCCTATGTCTGGCACCCACGCTATCAATCAGGATTAAGCTCAAAGGCATTTTACAGCTGTCCAAGGCTTGGCTGCCTTGTCATGCTGATGATTTAAGGATGTCTCATTTTATGGTGGAATATCTCCATCCCATCCTGCAATCAGCCTGTGCTTCAGCTATCATGTTTTCAGAGGTTTAGTAAATCAAAACTCTCAGTGACAGCCTGCATGCACAGTGACACTAACTGCATATACACACCTTCATTCAGGAGGAGAAAACCAGCTTTGCCTCTGCAATAACTATAGGTACATAAGGGGAGATGATCCTTCTATGCTTCCAGTTCTTGTTAGCTTCTTCTCCTGAAACATAGTGGTTCAACTCAGAGTTTTCTTCAATTCTTTACCATTCATTATTACCGAGAGTCTACATAGCTGGAAGACTTCTCTGAGGCTTGTTAGGGAGCCAGTGGCAGAGAAGATTTTTGCTGTCTTTGACACTGTCTCAGTGAAAGTCGCTGCATTGGCACATCACAATGTGTCATGGTTTAGCACCAGTCAGATGAGAAGCTTTGTCACCACCATAGCACCTTAACATTTACATTTTCAGAAGCAGTAAGCTTACCATGTTCCTTGTACCTCAGTTTCTGCTTGTAAAATGTTACAGGTTTGAAGCTGTGCTATCACTGTCCTTTACTGCCATTAGAACTCAGTACTGCCGTGTTTCTGATAGTTAAAAAAACCAACTTCTACTTGTTTTGATATAATAAAAAAGGGGTTTAATTAGAAAGAGACAATTAATAGACAAAAAATAAAGCAAAGGGTTAAAATGGCTGGTGCCTGGTATTCAGCCAAGACCACACCTTATTAACAAAGAATTGTTCCTTAAAAGCACCAGTCTGTTACATATTAATACATTTCTTTATGCATATTCAGAAATTCCTTTAAGCTTTGTTCTTCTGCTTAGTTTCAAATCCCTCCCCTCCCAGCAGATCAATCTTCTTTGGCTCCAGTGTGTCTCCTACCTCCTGAAAACAGAGGTTCTGTAAATTCCTTCTTTGGGGCTGTGGTCACTGTTATATTCATCTGGTAAGACAATTTAGGAATGCCAGGGAGGTGTTCTGATTATATTTTCATTCTCTGGGTTGTATGTACAAAAACAGTCCTTATTTCAATACTTTACTATAGCCTAACATATATGTATATATGTATCACACTACTACTTCTTAGTTTTGTTATAGAAATAAAAGAAATTTTGTTAGTACAGCAAGGTTTGTCACCATTGTACAAATAGCATTCAATTTAATATTTGCAAAAAGCCAATAATATAAGATGTGCTTATAACATGATATTTATTGTACCATGCCAACTCTCTGGGTATTTGACTTTTGAAACCTAGAATAGGAAAGTTGTTCAGTCTTTTGGAGCTCTGTGTGGGATCAGGTGCAGCAGACACCATTATTCTTCCATGACAAACCCTGAGATAAGATTAGCCCTGGAAGAGAAGTGAACTAGAGGCTGTAGACTCATGCAAATAACAGTTGCTGTCTGCTTCCTGTTTTAAACTGGGTCCAGATTTTACATTTACAAGGCAAGCTTCCTTCTCTGTGCTGTAGAGTTTGCTGCCCTGGTAGAGGAAGCTTCAGTCACAGTGTTCTGGTAGCAAGACACAGGATATGGAAAGAACTCAGTCTGGCAGGCAGGTGCCTCTTGAATGGTTGCATCTTCTCTGCAAGGGAGACAGTTCATCTGGGACATCATGACAGCTGGGATTCCTTGAATGCTTTTCCACCATGGATGAGACTCTCTTGGTGTTGGAAATAGGAATATTCCAATAAGTGAGTCATCCAGCATCCATGCTGTGAGGTAAAGCATGCCAAGGCTGGGATGAGGGATGAGTCAGATGGTCTGATAGCCCTTATTCTCAGACTTGCTGACACAAAATAGATTTTGAAAATCTCAACAGGAATTGTCACAGTATTTAGTATACAAAACTGCCTCAATCAAGCCAGCTGGATAGTGCTCTGTAATACCGTGGTGACTTTCCTAACTCTACTGAAAAGGCTACTTGTGTATTGTAGATCCAGTCAAATGAAAGGTCCTTCCTTTGCAAGCTTTAAAAACAATGGAAAGCTCCAAAATTGCCTCTGCAGCTTCCAAGACAAATGGTTGGTGAATAAGGGACGGAAAGGCATTTTTCTGGAAACATCTGGAAAGACAAAGGGCAGAAGTCTTACAGACTGTGAATGACAACCTTTTCACCGAGGGAATGTGACAGGAGAGCATGCTGACTGCAATGGCTTTTGGAAACAACATCTGCATAAAATAAAATATGCCACATTCTATGAGGTTGTTGGGCAAGAGATCGACTTCAGTTTTGCATTAAGAAGTATGAAAAGTAAATGTAAAAAAAATCAGAGATCTTGGCACTTAAAAAAAGCTACTTTAAAAAAACCAAAAACTTGAGTAACTGTTTTTTTAAAGTTCAGTTTATCAAAGTTATCCAAATAGTGTTTCATGTGTTTGAAGACTAATAATTGCTACTGCCTCTATGAAGACAAAAAGAAAGATTAAATAATGGTCATGAAGCTAAAACCAGCTGCTTGTTATTTATCTGTATTTGGGTGAAAATGAGTTATTGTGAAAAAATCAGTGATTTTTCCATTTGCTTGCTTTCAGCCGCAGCTGGACTCAGCAATCTTTTTGCTGCTTTTACTTATTTCTCTTAGGAAAATCGGTGCTTAAATTAACAGGAATGAGTGATACACAGAGAGAACTCAAAGCAGACATTTCATATATTGTACTTATGACCACATATACCCTAAATGGAAGACTGTAACTGACTATTGAACGCTAGCAAAAAGTTTCTGCATGACCAATATCTTTGCAACTTACTTGTAATAATTAAATGAAAATGTTTTGAGTTGTTTGTTTAGCTTGCTTTTATCAGTTTTAAGAATACTGCAGCGGAAGCTGGGTACTTCCATAAATGCTAGTAGGAATTGTGAAGAGATTTATTAAAATATTTATTAAAGTATCTATTATTAAAAGTAAATTTATTTATTAATTTTATCTTGTTTTATAGAGGAAATGCTACTAAGATTTGGAAGTTTGGGAGAGGAGTTGAGTGTTTTTTGAAGGACTGAGTTCAGTTCTTTATTTTGAAAGAAAAACTTTCATGAAAAGGAGTTACATTAATGCAAAAAATTTATGTAAAATGCTTGTTTTAGCTTCTTGAAGCAAGGTTAATGAGAAGTCTGGTATCAGTGGAATTCCAATTGGAGCATTTGGAATTTTCACTGTGGGGAATGTTTGCATTTGCTGTTGACAGAGGGGTTTTTCTAATTGCTGGCTTAGTCATGCAACCTTGTTCCTTCAGGCTCTGGTTTTCTCACCTGCCAGTTATGTTCCTCAGTGTTTGTCCAATGCAAAATGCCTGTCTGCTTACCCTTTTCTCATAGCCTGAAGAGTTGAGTTCCCAGACATAATCCAGGGTATGATGCATTTGCACTTAACAGGATGAATGGGTCTCCTAAATGTTAAGTAAACATGGACATGAAAAATGCATTTTTGCACTGAGATGATCACATGAAGCCAGGATTACATTTTACCAGGGTGCTTTAGGGGTCAGAAAAAAGTCAACCAACCAAAGGCAAGAGGTACTCTGCTGCTTGACTTCATTTGGTATTAAGTGAAGGGTTACAATTTCACTATTCCTATGAAATCTTTTCTACTAGGCTGTTAAATAGGTAAAAAGGGGAATGAAACACTGCATTTGCTGGTTTACTTCAGCTCATTTTCTTAATATCTTCAGTTGTTGTTGTATGATTTCTAATATATAAATGAACTATATATTTCCTTGAAGGAGTTACTGTCTTGTGATAAAGACTAAATCCTGTATTTTGTAATTTAGTTAGGAATTCATATTTCTGTTCATATTTGCCCTCAAAGGATTTGTCACTTACGTGGTTTTGGTGCCAGATCAAGTTAAATCTTGTAACTTCTCCAGGGTCAGTTATGGCTGTTGGAGAGCAGAGGGTGATTCTTCCCCTTCTCCCTCAAAACATGTAAATTTGTTGCTAGTGACAACAAGTAGGATACTGAAGCAACAACAGCATGTTTTCTGAATATATCTTATTAATAGAAAGACTAGAGACACTGTAATTTAACATGCCGGGAGAAAGGCAGAAATTAAATACTACAACATAACATGCCAGAAAGTCAAAAATTAATTTCCATTTATACACTTGTGCGTCATTCTGTTAAAAGTAGTCCATCGTGTGGCCATGGCAAGAGGAAAAAAGTCAAAATTGTGGCCATTTCTGTCTCTGTGTGCTAGTGTTTTCTGTCAGGTCCTCTTACTGGTCAGAAGTGGAGGTTGCTGCATGTAGAAGAAGAAGCTTTGCAGCATGGGAAGGGATTCTTGTTGCAAGAGGATTTGAAGAAGTTGAAGTTTCATGTGACTAGCTTATTTTTTAACAAATTTTTTTATCATTGCATTGGAGTGGTATTCCACATCTGATGTACTTCAGGTGGAGGTTTTATTTTGACGTGTTAGGATGTATATTAAAGAAATTCCATTGTTCTCCACTGATCAATACATAATGCATGGATTTATGACAGCTCTGTTTTCCCACTTGGCCTCTTTGGAATTTCTTAAATTTTTTTAGCCAAAAGCTCTTATCTCCTGATTGACACTTGAGTGTTACCAGAGCAGTGGTGGGAGATTAAAACACAGTGTAACCATCCTCATGCCTATGAAATATAGCCCCTAGTGAATGCAAGCAACCACAGCAGGCAAGTAGGGCATGAGGAAAGGTTCCTTTCCACAGAGGCCATTCCACTGATGGAGTGGAAGAATCAGGTACATGCAACTCAGGAACCAGGCACCAGACTGCGATGTCTGGGAGCTGCTAACAGAGGCAATGGACAGTAGTTGGTGCAAAGAGGCATCTCTCATCCCCAGTCTCAGCAGTCAACACTTGCTCAGCGTTGGTCATGCCTTGGAACTCATTCCCTGGTAGCTGCTGGAGTCGCTGCCTCGGCTGTGGCAGGGACCTCCACCCAGACACACCTAATGGTAAGTGTAGCTCTTCAGGCCTCAGGTTGCCCAGTGCCTGATGTCTCTCTGGGAAGCTGGAGCTGACAGTCTCTTCTTCTGCAGAAGGTGTGTTACTGATCTCTTCACTCATGGGATCAGTGACAAGACTTGAGGCGTGAAGTGGGTCATGGGAGGTTTAGGTTTGATAGTGGGAAAAAGTTCTTCACCCAGACAGTGGCTGGGCTCTGGAACCCCGGGGAAATGGTCAGCACCAAGCCTGACAGAGTTAAGAAACATTTGGACAAAACATTCAGGCACATGACACGGTGTCTGGGGCTGTTCACTGATGGACCAGGAGATGGATTTGATGATACTTGTTGATCCTTTCCAACTCAAGGTTTTCTATGATTTTAACATTCTTAGCCTTTACAATACTTTACTAGTGACTAGAAATGCAGGTGAGGTGCAAGCTGCTGAGTATCTATTTATATATTTTCTTCTTGTGCTGCCAGATGTGTCTATATTTTTTAATTAACTGTTGACTTTTTTTCCTTTGCAAGTCTTTAATGGATGGTTTGTCTGGAAAACACAACTCTGTAAGAAAAACAGTATTTGAGGAAGAAAGCACATTATTTTCACAAGTCCACTTAAACTCGAGCCTTTCTGGATAGATTTGGCTTCTAGTTTACTGTCTTAAGAACATTTCAGCAGAATCACTTTTGTTTGAGAACAGAACTTCATTTGGGACTGACTTTCAGAGTCTGAAACCAGTTACTTCTGGGAATTTGATGTAACTGTGTCAGAGAAAGACCGTAAGAGCTGCCTCCTAAACTTAGCAAACTTTACTGCTTCATCCTAGATGTGATTTGATGTAATGGTAGGCTGCTACTGGGTCCCCTCAGCTCTGCCCGTGGCTGTGTGCTCTTCCTGTGATGCTGGGCTGGGGCGGTGGTGTGGTGAAACTGCAGTACTTGCTGCGTGAAATGGCATTTATTTATAGTAGCTGTTGTTTTGAACGGAAGAAGGCAGTGTTCCTTGGCATTTCACTTGGACTTTGAGTGTGCATTCAAGCCCAAGGTGGCTTCCAAAAGACTAGTAAGCAAGATGGGGAATGAAAAATTAATTCTGTGTTGCTATTTGAGGTTACAAAAGCTGCTGTGTCTCAGCCTGCTTCCTTCTGGGAGAGATTTTTGCTGGTGCTTCTATTAATGTTTGATGGTAGGATGGTATCTTTGGAAGGAATGTTAACAGTCCCAGGAGGAATTATATTTTGTTTGATAATGACCAGATGTAGAAACTGCTTCATGCTTGTGACATACCAGCGCTCTCTGTTTTTATGCATAAATTTGCTAGAATTGGAGATTGTAGTACAGTTTTGTACTACAGTAACAACACAGATAGTGATTTTAAAGTATAGGAAAGCTGTCTCTGGAAGTTTGCATCAACAGTTTCTTGGAATTAGTTAAAAACACATCTCCTGACGCCATCTTTACTTCTGGATTTGTAGACTTTTTTTCTGAAAACAGTAAGAAGACCTCTGGCATAATTAAAAACAATGATTAAATTACAAACAATTTATCGTAACTATTAAAATTTTAAAATATTCTGAATTATAATCCATTAAAAATCTTTCTTGTAACATGGAACATAATTTTGTTCCTTGAGTGATAACTTTGGAGTTATTTTGATCTTTCTTAGGTTTTTTTGTTGGTTTTTTATGTGTGTGAATTTATTTAGAAAGCCTTAATGTAAGGCTGCATCCGATTCAAAGAGCTCAGTGTTACAAGGCACCTGTCTAATTAAGCTAAATTTGCATTTGAGAAAAAAGAGCAGGCAAGAACTCGGCTCATAAAGCAGACACCATTTGAACAAACGAGAGTGAGATCCAAGTAGCTGAGCCTTTCAGCAGTTAATAACAGCTGTAAAAAGATTTATGTGTATAGAGATTTCAGACTTTTAACTCTACAGAACCTTGGAGAGCCTTGCCCAGGAGCATTAAAGCTTTTGCCTTTAGGAGCTGGAGAGGAGCATAGCTGGAGCTCTTTCCAGATGGATCCACACTCACTAGTAGATTTTTGTAAAGCTCCCATCTCTTAGGGGGCTTACAGTGTAATTCTTCTGGTGCTCACCCTCTCGCTTTCTTCCTCTTTTTTACCACTTCAAATTGAAACTCCCTGTAGAACCTCTGTGGACATGGCAGAAGGTTCATAACATTGTTTGAATGTATTTCCATATTTTATTAGATATATGGAGAAGTCATTTAACCTAATTTTAATTGCTTTTTCTGTTAGCAAAATAAGTCTTTGGTTGTGTTCATCTGAAAATCTTAAGGAGGGTTTTGTTTTCCCTTCAGATTGAGGTAGTTCTTAGTTTAATGTGACAAATTTCTGTGTCCCAATTTTTTTTTTTTTCATTTGACACAGTCTGTTTTCCTTCTGAAACAATGCTTTACTAAAGGTAGGAGAATCAGGTGCAGGTGTTAGCTACTTGCAAGGTAAAGCTTTGTTTACGTAAAAGTATTCACCATGAATGCAGTTCATAGAGAGGGACTCCTGCTGTGGTATGCCTGTTCCCCATGGGAATGGGTTTTCTCAGGTAGTCTTCTTCTCTAGCAGTCTTGCCTGCAAGACATTCTTACCCATTGCGTCAGAATGAAAACATATATTTTGTCTATGAGGGTTTCAGATAAAGAGGCCTGAAGTCTATTTTGGTTTTTAGTAATGGAAATCATTCATTTGTTGAGGAAAAGAAAGGAATGTCTGAGGATGGAGTGACTGCACGAGGACAGACCCAAGGAGCACCGACATTCCCTCTGGCCAGGAGCCAGAGTCTTGGGAGGAGTGCAGGGTTGTGCCCCAGTGTGTTGAATACAGTTCCACATCCAGAGGTCCTGGGCTGCTGGGCTCCACGAGTCAGAGGTAGTCCTGGATTAGCCATCAGTCAGATTTTCTTCAATGAATCTTTTTGAGCCCTGTTTGAACTTAGCTAGCTTCTCTTACCCATGATACCCGAAGGAAAAAGGTTTCCTTTCGTTTTTAACATCATATTGCATGAGTAATTTTTCTTTTTGAGTTTTCCATCAGCTTGGCTTAATTTGTGTGGGATGAGGCAGTGGACAGCCATTTCCTATTTCCCTTCTCTGTATCTCTCAAGATTTTGTAGCGCTCTGCTGTGTTGTTTTTCTGGCTGAAGAGTTCTGGTATGCTCAGATGCTTCCCATATGGAAGGCATTTTGTGATTTTAATCACTCTCACTACTCTTGTTTTACCTTTCCAGAACAAAAGAATAGCAAATGATCCCACAACAACAACAACAATAAAATGAATGTAATTTTATGGATTTCTCATATTGTAATATTCTCAGCATTTTAAGGTTTGAGTACTAAGGAGATTGCTTTTACTGTTGGCTGTTATCCAGTTAGAACATGGAGCAACATGCCCATAAGGGAGAATAGTAAAATTAAGTTGTCAGAAATGTTGTGTTTCATAACTGTGGGCAGCTGATTTATTGTAAGACACCATGCTGAGTTTTGACGCATTTTGCTTCAAGTTCACTGTAGAGGAGAAATACTTCAGCTTTTCTTTTGTCTTTTACTAAGCATTCCCTCTAAGAGCAGTTTAAAAATAGGATTTAATTGTGTTTTGATTGGACTTTGCTGTAAATTTATTTTTGTCCATGGAAAAGGCAGTAATTAAAAGCCAAAATTGCTGGCTAATGTTTGCTAATTGTTTTTAGTGTTTCTTTCAATACAATTATAAGGTTTGTCATTGTGGCCTATGGAGATGGTCAGTTCTCTGCATACCCGCTGACAAAATACCGAGTCTAAAAATGGTGTGTCATCTTCTGTTAATAAAGTGTTTATGCTTGGATGGGGGTGAACAACCTAATAGTCGTGAACCATAGAGTACCAAGTGATTACTCCAGAAAAAAAGAAAAAAACAGGTTTAATATTTATCTTGCATACATGTGCTTCCTGATGCATATCATTACATAGCATTTTAGGAATAAGAAAGACTAATAACTTGAAATAATGGCTGTTGAATAGCTTTTGGTGTTGTATTAGTATTTGACAATTATGTTTCTGAAAAGGAAATGGAGATTGCAGACATGGTTTTGACTCACAGGTTTCTAAATGGATTGGATTTTTAAATGCCAACAATGTTTTAAAGTCTACTTAAAAGAAAAAATAATGTACATTTTAGCAGACTATACTGGAAAAAATGAAATCTAAGATGAATAAAATGTATATTCATGCCCTAAATTGCAAATGAAGATGTTGAAGCATTTATCACAGCTTATCATTGCAATTCAATAAAAGAGCCACTAAGAAATAGGAAAACTGGAGTTCTCTCATTCATGTCCTTCTTAACACTGTGAAACTGTGAATTGGCAGAAGAGCAGGATTGGGGATGCCAGGATGAGTTACTCAACCTACAGGCAGAATTTAAGCTATCAAGTGAAGTGTTGAAGACTTGATCTTTACATACATCCTAGAAAAGTAAAAGTGAAAATAAAAACAATTATAGGAATCTCTTGCTAAGGATTTTAAACTAGAGGAAAAAATTGCCAAAAGTGCAGAAGTAGCAGTCAGACTGATGTAACTCGGCATGCTTCTCTCCCTCCTCATCTTTCTGTACTAATATTTGCTTGCTCCAAAAGATGCAAGCAAAGCTAAATGGACAAAACCAAGATCTTCCTCAGTTTGAAGCAGTGTTTTATTATTTGCAGATAAAAATCTTAACTCCAGAAGGAAATACAGTAATATATTTCCTTCCCTCCTGGTGTCCACAGAGGACAGTAAGAAAACACTCCTAAATATAAAAATCAGCTGGGATTTGAGACAGGAAAAATAACCCCTTTCAGACCAAAATCAAATGCAGTAACTTGAGAAAGACTCGGAAGGAAACCTGTTTTCTTAACTTATTTAAATGAATTTTTTAACTTGCACCATACTGTATTTCTCTACCCTACTTCAGACTTTTCTGTAGTTGTACCATCTCATGTGACCAAAATAATTAGTATGGGCACTTGTGGTCCTGCCAAGTCGATGGTACCATTCAAAATAAGGAGTCCAGACAGTAGTGGATAATGGATGTGCCTATGTTCCTGGCATGCTGCTTTCTGGTGTATTGATGAAGTGCAAGCTCTTCCACTATGCATTTTTTCCTGTTTGTAGAATCATTTAGGCTGGAAAGGACTGTAGGGCCAGCCGTTATTTTTAAGTGCTCATAGTTTTTGATCTGTGTATCCAAAAAGGTCCTGTGCCCAGCAGATGATGTTTCAGGGTTTGTAATGTAGGCCCTTTTATAATGGTTTGTTGGATTAAAGCTTTCAGATCAGGTGTGGGAGCTGTCAGCTTGCTGACACTGTGAACCATGAACCAGGCTGGTTCATGAAACCAGGCAGGCCAGTAATGCGGTTTGTACTTAGATTAGCTGGTCAGGGAATGTGCTGAACCTTCCATTTGTATTTTACTTTACTCTCAGAGTACCAAATAAAGACATCTGTTGGGAGCCAAAAATGAAAGAGGGAGGCAAACAAGCAATGTAATTTTAAGTAGAAACACATGCAGATACATTTATTTTTTATCCTACAATTGGATCCCTTCTTTCTCTTCTGTCTAGTTTCATGTGGTTAAAAATGACATAAATTCATTTACTTCATTAGATTCCTCATCATAACTTAGATCATTGATAAATTAATTGAAAATACCCCTTTTTAAATCTGACCGTTTATTGACTGAAGAATTTTATTATCTGAAAGGGGTAGCAGGCAGATAAATTTGGTGTGCAGTGCAGCTTGCAATGATGTCCTTTTAAGCAAAGGAGTAATAGCAGCTGCTGTGCAGGTGGTAAATGTTGCCAGTGGCATTTTTTTCTGACCAGACATGTTCTCTTTGACACCAAATGCTCTGTCTGTGTGTCTTGAAGAATTGCAGCGTGTAAAAAGTAAAAGAGAATTATGACTTAGATAACATAAGTACGGTTTTTACTAATGATGAAGGAAGTATTTGGATCTTAATTCTAGGTGCTGAAATATCAGCAAATTGCAGATTTTTGGTTTTTTATGACATGAAGGACAAAATACTATTAATAAAGTGTATTTTAGATGTGGTTAATTTGAAGTAGATATCAGTTACAGCAGCTTCTAATGGCACAAATTCTTTAAGTTACGTTGCAAATGTATTTGGAAAGTATAAACTTTTAATTTGTAAGAGGTATGAATACAAAAGTAACAGCATCAACCTGTTTGGGGAAGGATTTTTTAATTATATGACAAAAGGTCATATCACTTCAATCCTGGACTTAAGTCTGTTGAAAATACTCAGTTTTGAAACAGAGTAATTTGTAGTTGTACCAACTACAGCTTTCTTCGGAACAGGATATAAAATACATTTCACTTTGTTTTTTTTTTTTTTTAAATTTGAGCTGCAGGACAGAAAAAACAACCCCATCTCTTGCCTGGTGGTGTCAAGCTTTGATGATTTTGCTTTTGTTTCTTTTTAGTTAATTAGTATGTATTAAGGCATATTATATGCTCTGGGATGAGCATTGTAGACTACCTAGGAAGATGAGTTTTTTTCTCTTTCTAATAGGTGTTTTCAGTGTTTTGTATATTGATACAGCTTTCCAGTACTGGCAGCAGCTACAGAGGACAAGTGCATTAAGATTTGGGTCAGTGTCTCTAGAAGATTGTTTCTTGCAGAGCATTATTGAGATCTTTCCTACTTCAGTTAGCAAGGAGGAGCTTTTGAATAACTTCTTATTCTTTGAAAAATATTTCTTCACTTGTGCTCAGAAAGATGGGTCTAATGTCTCATTTGCTCATCAGGAATTTCAAAATCTTAATCTGATTATATACTTCATGTGTCTTTTGCAAGCGCTTGCACTTGAGACCTGCTCGTGGTTTGGCCAGGTCCCTTCTCTGTCCGCGCCTCCGCAGTGTCCCAAAGGGGCTGTGAAAGGTGCCAGAACGTGCCACGCTTGCCTGGCTTTCCATGCCCCTGCAGGGCAGGGCTGCCCCAGGCAGGAGGGAGGTTTTTACCAAGGATGCTCTCTCATTTCCAGGCCAGAGCCTCAGCAGAAAGCTCCCTCTGCA